>CAUYPK010026048.1:0-37930 GCA_963574355.1 Loris lydekkerianus | reverse complement strand
AAAACCTGAACTTAAAATAAAAAACTTTGCTATACACCATATCAGAGTGTATGGCCTGTTTCTTGAATTAATAATTACAGGAGCGAGTTTTACACCTACAGCAAAGCTTCTGCTCGTTCGCGTCTCCGGTCACGCAACATCCTCTGGGAGTAACCAGGGCTTCTTTGGTTTTAAGGGGAAACAGTGTGGCCAGCTGATAGCACAACTGGCCTCACAGAGAGAAACTGAGGCAGAGGTGAGAGGTTGATGGGAGGTCCTTGGTTTTGGCTTTGCAGTAAATTAAACCTAACACTGGCTCTGGCAGAAGAGTGGGGTCTCTGAATGGTAAAGGGCTGGACACTTAGCCCAGCTCTAACATGTCGGCTGCAGGAGACACACTGACCTATGAGGACATGCCTGGTGGGGCCCCGCAAAAGAAAGGCTGAGACGCAGATGAGATACGGAAGGGAGAGTAGGATGGACCAGGTGGGACAGGAGATGACCCTGGAGGCCTTGCCCGTCCCTGTTATTTCAGATCTGTGAGCTGTGGACAAGGGGTCTGGAAGTTAAACATCAGGAGCCTGGGGTAGTAATGGCAGAAAGGTGGAGAAAGCTTTACAAGTGACCCAAGTGGGCCCGGTGGCTCACACCTATAATCCCAGCACTCCGGGAGGCCAAGGCTAACAAGTTTGAGACCAGCCTGAGCTAGAGCGAGACCTGTCTCTAAAAATAGCTGGGCGTTGTGGCAGGTGCCTATAGTCACAGCTACTCAGGAGGCTGAGGCAAGAGAATGGCTTGAGTCCAAGAGTCTGAGGTTGCTGTGAACGACGATGCCAGGATACTCTACTGGATGGCGACAAAGTGAGACTGTCTCAAAAAACAAACAAACAAACAACAACAACAACAAAAAAAAAACACAAGTGACCCTCACGTTGAATAAACCCACTATATGAAAACCTGTCTGTCTGAACCAGCTACAACTGGGGCTGATTTTCTACTCACCCCTCTCCAGTTTCCTAGTGAGCTATTAATACCCTGTGTCATACTTTACATTTCTGAACTTCACTTTCAACCATCAGACGAGAGGGTTGACCACCAGTCTCTAACCTTGTTAGTTTCTTTACATTTCAGAATCTTTGATTCCTTAAATAACCATTGCTGAATACAATTTATTAAGTGTGATGTGTACACAGCTTTTGAAAACCCACCTATTGCTAAAAGTAAGGTACGGCTGTACCCTATTGGATGGCTACAGTGCTAACTTCAGTCGGAGCCTCTACTTGCCACAACCAAAAGCATCATCACTAGGGTCTCTCTCATCTCCTTGCAGCAGATCCCCTGGCCACGCTGTGATAGGTATAGGGTTAGGGGAATTGTCCAGGACTCCAGAGCTCCCCCTGTGTACTCATTAGAGGTGCGAATCAGCCCCAGGCCACTGGCTCAGGGAGATCGCAGCCTGAGCCACTGAGCAGCAGCAGGCTTGAAGTGGCTCCCCATGGCTTCCAGAGACTCAAAGCTGTCAGACGCATAAGCCCAGAAAACTGGAAAGAGAAGGGGAATATCCAGTTACCATGGATGTTGACACTACGCAGGCCACTTGAGAAGAGCCCTGGAGCCAGCGCTGCCACATTAAGCACGGCTGCGGCTGCGGTGGGATACCGAGGAGAGAGGGAGGTGACATGAGAGGGAAAGAGATTAAAGTCAGTAACAAAAGCCACAGCTGACGCTCACTGAAGGTCGCTCTGTGCACGGTGGTAAGCACTTCATCTGTACCGTCTTGTGGGATGTTCTAAACCATCTTATGAGGTGATATCACCATCGCCTCTGGGTTTTTTTTTGTTTGTTTGTTTTGAGACAGTTTCCCTATGTTGCCCTCTGTAGAGTGCTGTAATGCCACAGCTCACAGCAACCTCAAAGTCTCGGGCTTAAGCAATTCTCTTGCCTCAGCCTCCCGAGTAGCTGGGATTACAGGCACCGGCCACAATGCCTGGCTCTTTTTTGGTTATAGTTGTCATTGTTGCTTGGCATGCCCAGGCTGGATTTGAACCCACCAGCTCCAGTGTATGTGGCTGGCACCCTAGCCGCTGAGTTATAGGCACCGAGCCATCACCCTTGTTTTACAAATGAGTAAACTGAGGCACATAATGGTCAAACAGCTGTCCGTGCCATATAGCTAGTAAGTGGTAGAGCCAGGAGTTAAACCTGATCAGTCTGATTTTAAAATCCAAGCTCCTAATGTTTATACTACATAATCTCCCTGAAGTGGGGATCACAGAGCTGCTGTTTCTTCTCCCCCCAGGGATCTTGTCCCCTTCCTACCTGCCTTCTCCAAAATACTGCCACTGACTCCAGTCCCTGCTCTATCCTCAACAGCCAACAGGTGGTCGGGGCTTTATGCAGCAGCCTCCTGTCCCCTTACTTTGGAAAGAGCTGGGCTGAAACTTTTCTCTGAACTACCTGGGTGGTGTTTAAAACCCATTGTGGGGGAATACTCTGGCTTCAGATGAAAGGCTTTTGGAGTAGAAAGATCCAGAAGCCTTCTTTTCTGACAAATGCAAATCACATCTCAAACACACTGAGATGTAAGAGCTGAACTGAGGGCCATTTGTTAAGAAAATACTTGGTGTCTAAAAGAAGGACATTAAAAAGATGCCCAAAGCTCTGTAATGTGAAATAAAGATATCAGTTTCCTTTATTGCCGATTCATCTGGCTTAATATTTTAGATGTATCGACTTTACTAAGCCAGGCTGCATGAGTCATGGGAAGAAGAAATTTACATCTGCTAAGGACAGCCTCCAGATGGGCAAATCTCTGCTGTCTCAGATATTTGCCAGAGCTGAAGAACCGAAGAAAAGGAAAGAGGAGCTGTTTTTTCAAAGTACAGACTACAGAACTACTTAGAAATCTGGACCCTTTTCTGAGATCTGCCCTCTGGATGCTTCAGACTGGACCAGGAGATTCATAAGAAATTGTTGCTAATATTTCTGATTTCATTGGGAAGATCCTAGAAAATATGAATGTTCCTTTACATTATACTAAAAATTAACTTTATGACAACTAGGATGTTCGTCTGTTCCCTGCTGAATCACCTGTGCCTAGAATAAAATATAACAGGCACTAGTGAAATATTTATGGGCTGACTGAATGAACGACTGTGTAGGTCCCTGCTCCTCCCTGCCCTCTTCTGGAGGAAGCTTGTGCAGAGATCCAGCTGGCCCCAATGGCTCTGTTCTGTATTATTGGCAGCATGAACTACCAATCACAGCGACTGAACCAGAAGCGGACTCTCCCCCAAGGCCAGTTATTGGGCAGTCTGGCCAATACTTACAACTTCTGAGACAAGTCATCCAATAAGCTGAGCTGGTCCAAGAGATCCAGACCTTGGGGATCTAGACTAAGAGGCGCTGAAGGAAGTTACCACTGACTTATGCTTGGAAAAGGGCCCGTGAGCCACCTGGGCAGGGGCCACGTCTGTCTTGTTTTCTGTGTTGTTCCCAGCATGGGATAACCTGGATCATGCCTGAAACATAGTAAATGCTCAAGAAAAGTTCCTGAATGAGGAAACAAAGGATAAATCAGGCCTGGGTAGCCAGTATGGGACAGGTGCATGGGGAATAAACCAAGGAAACCAAACACGCAGAATAGGATGTCTGGGGTGCTGCAAGAGCATTAGTGTGTGTGTGTGTATGTGAGAGAGAGAGAGAGAGAGAGAGACCTTTTTACCTTTCCTAGAGCCTCACCATCCCCACCTGCTGAGCTTGGACCAGAGTGAATGTGTTTCTTTTCTTGCAATCCTCACGGCCCAGGCTGGGGCACTGCTGGATTCTCAGATGGAAGACCAGATGTCAGATACATACTTGAGCAAACTGTTTTATTATGTTTATTTATTTTTGTCATTGAGTGTTGTTAAAGCTTTAAATGGGTCAGAAAGGGAGATGATAGGGATGCTTCAGTCTTAAGGAATACATGCTGCCATCTGTCTAGGCTACGTGGCTCTTCTCCTTCCCTCTGAACTGAAGCTGTTCATTTCAGCTTAGCTCCAAGCCACCGCCCAGTAACTTGGACCTAACCCTGTAAGGTTGCCAAGGTAATCCCAGAAACAGGTCAGAGGATTGCAGAGAAGTGTAGTGGATTGTGCGCTGGGCTTGCAAGGTCCAGGACTAGCCTTCCCCTGGACTAGCTCTGTGGTTGGGCAAATTATTCAATGTTTTTGAGCCTCAGTTTTTTTCCTAGAATGAAGGTACCAGCACTTAACTCTCAGGCTATTATGAGAATTAAAAGCAGTGCCCAGAATATAACATAAGGGCTCCGTATGTATGACTTGAATGATCTACTACGTGTGTCTGTAAAACACTGCCATCAACTGGTTTCCCCACATTTTAAATAATTTAAATCTCACAATAACTTGCAGGGTTTACAAAATAAAGTCTAGCATTCCCATTTTATAGGTGAAGAAACTGAGGTTCTGATAAGTGATTTGTGCTATCCCTGGACAAGTGGCTAAACACTACCCCAAGTTGTGGTTTCCTCCTACAACCCTCCCTCAACACAGTAAGACAAGAGAAGTGATCAGATGTACAGTGATGTAGCTACTGTTTGGACAAGTGTCTCTCTTCTTTCTTAATCACACACAAGATTTCATTTCAAGAGTTGTGCACATATGTCCAGGAAATGGATAAATCAATACATGAAGGAATGAATGAATGCCCGAGGATCCTGCCTTAATTCTACTCTGCGTAAGATTTACAGTGAGACCTGGGAATCTCATCCTCAACAGGGCCCTTTGTTCATGCTTCTCTCCTTCCCCTGCAAATACCGACATCAGAGGCCCAGCCGTGGGTGCAGCTCACACCCACAGCTTGTCCTCTGCCAGCAAGGGAGGGTGAAGGCAGCACTCCCCATTCTACGTACTGGTTTCTGCAGTCTCGTACTCGCTGTCTCTGAGTAGCTCAAAGATGTCCACTTCGACCTTAGCCTTGCCCAGCCTCTCAGGAGCGCGGTTGATGCGGTTCTTGGCCAAGGTGATGGAGAGCCGCTCCCCTCTGCTGCATTCCATGGGGTCATCCAGGATAGCAGCTGTGGGCAGGCAACACACGGAGACAATTGGTACTCCACCCGCTGCCGTCACCTCTCCACCCTCTGCAGGCTGGCCCTGCTGCCACCTTTCTCTTCCAGGCAACCCCCAAATCCCTCTCCACCCTGCCATCCCCCTGAGCAAGTCTCTCCATACTTGGGTGTGTTGGGGGGCAGCCTGGTGTAGCAGAGGATTCCAATTTGGACAGGAACCCTGTCGTGCAGGAATCCTGTCATGCCAAGATGGGCCACCAGGGGTCTTGTCTGTTGGAGATCTCGGGGCCAACACAGTGGCACTTTGTGACATAGGTGTGCATGCGCAGTCTGTGCTTTGAAAATGGCATTCTGGGCAGAGAGAAACTCTCCCTGAGTCAAGAGAAGGCTACAAGAGGCCATGCTTGTGAGCAGATCTATGGTGAGAAGGAGCAGCTGCAGGCTCCTGCTGAACACTGCTCCCCAGGCTCCGATGAGCCACGTCACTAAGGTGAGGTGTGTGGCTTCTCTGAAGCCCTTTCGCTCACTGGACTTTAGGAACAGTTAGATCACCTCATGGGACTGGTGTTAGGACTCGGTAAGATGATGGAGGTAATTAGCACTACACAGGGACTTAATCAGTGTGACTTAAACAGTGGGGGTGCCCGGACTGGGGCAGTAACAATAGTCACCCAACTTCCAGAAGCCACGTTAAGTCTAAGTGTTATGGAATCTCAGAGAGCTGGGTTCACATCCCAGCTCCGCCCCCCCCTCCTGTTTTCTTTTTTTGGAGATAGACTCTCACTCAGTTGCCCTGGAGTTGAGTGCTGTGCTGTCATAGCTCACAGCAACCTCAAACTCTTGGGCTCACGTGATCCTCTTGCCTCAGCCTCCCAAGTAGCTGGGATGACAGGCAATTGCTACAATATCTGACTCGTTCTTGCTCAGGCTGGTCTCGAACTCCTGAGCTCAAGCAATCCACCCACTTCGGCCTCCCAGAGTGCTGGGATTACAGGCACGAGCCACTGCTCCCAGCAAACACACCACTCATGGCCCGTATAGGGATGGAACCCTGACATTGGCATTATGAGCACCATGCTCTAACCAACTGAGCTAACCGGCCCCACCAGCTCTGCCCCTTAGTAGTTATGGGACCTCAGTTTCCCTCACTTGTAAGAAAGTGGAGGCAGCCTGCCTCTCAGGCTCTTGTGAAGATTACGTGAAATAGCATGCTCAACACGGTATTTGGTATGTAATAGGAAATAAGTCTAGGTCAGGCGTCCTCAAATTTTTTAAACAGGGGGCCAATTCACTATCCCTCAGACCATTGGAGGGCTGGACTATAGTTTAAAAAAAAAAAAAACTATGAACAAATTCCTATGCACACTGCATAGATCTTATTTTGAAGTAAAAAAACAAAACGGGAACAAATACAATCACGTCGCCTCATGTGGCCTGCGGGCTGCAGTTTGAGGACGCCTGGTCTAGGTACTGAAATCCTAAATTCTCTTGATAGAAAAGAAGTTATAAATATGAAAATCTCCATACAATTAGCTAGGCATTGTAGCAGGTGCCTGTAGTCCCAGCTACTCAGAGGCTGAGGCAAGAGGATCGTTTGAGCCCAGCAGTTTGAGTTCGCTGTGAAGTAGGCTGATGCCATGGCACTCTATCCTGGGATGACAGAGAGACTATGTCTCAAAAAACAAACAAACAAAAAACAAACCCAAAACTGATTGTAGTAATGATTGCACACTTCTATGAATATACTAAAAAACACCGAACTATACACTTTAAATGGATAAATTATGTGCTATGTGAATTAGATGTCGATAAAAATATTATAGAAAAAAATCAACATTAACTTTTAGAGGTTGAAGACTCATAAAAGCAAAACAAGGGCATGTAGTTTTGGACTTTCTGTGCCCGGTGTGGACAGAGAGACCCGGGCTTCACGATGTTTTTTCTGTACGTTATTCCCACATCTACTGAGATCCATCTCACAAACCAAAAACCAGGACATGGAATGTTACAAAGCATTCATCCTCATTTGTGGATTTATTTGTATACATAACCTCATGGAGCAACAACAGTTAAATTTCATTTACTCAGGCTGGCCACCCATAGGGCAACAAAAGTATATTGCAAGACCCAGGCAATCAAGTGGGCTTCTGAGAATTAACTAGTAAAGTCCATGCACTCATGGGGTGATTACCACCTGCCAAACGATTGTTCATGTGTAGCTGAACAGTCTGGGAATGCTCAGGGAAGCAAGGCCAGAATGAGGTGGTTACTCCAGACACTGCAATAGTTACACTATGCTGTACCAGGATGGGGACCTTAGGACTGCGAAGGAAGTGGGACAGCCAATGATTCCCAAATAATGTTTCTTGGCAGTCCCCTGGGCTCCTCCAAGAAGTGGAGGGGAGGCCAACTGGGGTCTCCTGCCTCATGCCAGCTCCAAGAAGCACAACTCCACACCTGTGAGTTTTAGGTATTAGGGATCCTACATAAGATTTGATGTGGGGAAATAATGTTCTTCTGTTAAAAATATAATAGAAAAGATCAGCCAAGCCACAGGGCATGTAAAAGAGACCTTTGAAATGTCAGGAATCGGCGGTACCTTGTAGCAGAGGTTGTGGGAAAGACACTGAGTCAGTGAGTGACACATGACCTTGAGTGACAGTTGGCCTTGAGTGCCTAGTGGATGCAATCTCTGCAATAACCTCTGTGAGATGGGTGTTTATCTTCACGGGGAGATAAGAAACCAGAGGTCAGGGAGGTCATGTGACCTGCCCACAGGTCGAGAGAGTGGTAGAGAAGGGGCGTGAGCCTAGGTGGGCCTGACTTCAGACCCCCATGCTACCCACGGCTCATCTTCCTTCTCATGAAAACTCAGGGGTTTGCTGCAGAGAAGGGGGTGCACCAGGGAGGACGCCTTTGAGGCACTGTAAAGGGAGCCTCAGCAAGGCAAACCCACTCTGGACCCTGGACCCCTGAAAATTCCCCCAGGTACTTGCTCCATCTCCCTGCTCCCCCTTCTCTCTCCGTCCCAGAGAAAATTCTAGACTGGAAGCAGCAGCTGCCTTCTCCTTTGGGCCAGGTGAGCCAACTATTACCGACTTTCCCATCGACAACCTACTGACGATTTCACACGTAACTTGCAATGAAATAAATTAATTAATAATCTCAGAAAAATGCCCATGTCACCCGTGAATCTGAGAACTCAGGAATGTTTTGAGCTGGTTGTTCATGTTACAGATCACATTGGACTTGCCTCTGGATCATCAGTACATGAAGGGTACGGTGACACCTGTAACACAGGAGGTGGCACACTCACAAAAGGGTCTGTCCCAGGACCTATTAGTCCTGTCTATTCCTTTAATTATTTATTTATTTATTTGGCAAAGTACACCTTCAAGATGTGTGCCATGGGATTCACTGGGTCCCCCCCACCAAATTCATATGCTGAGGCCCGTAACCCCAACGCAACTGCATTTGGAAATAGGGCCTTCAGGAGGTAATTAACATTAAATGAGCTCATAGAACGGGCCCCCAATTTGATGAGTGTCCTTGTAAGAAGAGATATCAGAGGCCCCACTCTCTTTCTCTCTACCATGTGACCATGTGAAAATATAATAAGAAGGCGGCTATCTGTAAGGCAGGGATGGGGTCCTCAGTGGGAACCGAATTGTGTGGGATCATGATCTTAGACTTCTCAGCTTCTAGAACTGTGAGAAATAACTTCTGCTGTTTAAAGCCTCCAGTCTGGTATTCGGCTACGGCACCCTGATCTGACCTAATAAGGCAACGTGCCACAATATAAACCCAGATGTATAGGGCACCAGCCAGCCACATAACACGGCATGATCAGCTCACAGAGACTCCCAGGACATGCTTTGAGACAGAAGGACAATGGCCAGGTGGGAGGTAGGTAATGACTCTTGCAGTCAAGGGGATCTGAGGTCCCCTCGGTACCCTATTGCTTTTTCCCTTCCCTGGTATCTAATGCTGACGACTCTGCACTCCAAGTTATTTGGCAGGTCCTCACCAACTCACTTAAGATCCCCAATCCTATCTTCCTTGCCCACCAAACTTCGTGCCATCCTGAGCACCACTTTTCATTAGGTTTTAGGTCTTAGACAGTGATTAATTTCTGGCTGTGAAGAGCCACATCCTGGCAGTTGGCTGGCATCAAACACATGGGGATCAGATTAATTAGGATGACAGAAGGAACCCGGATCCCAGGGCTGTGGACACCAAAGCCAAGGTGTAGGCTGAGGCTCTCTGGGGACATCAGAGGAACATGTCCCCAACAGGCAGTTACCAAACAGCACACTTGTTTTTCGGCAGTCCCAGGAGAGAGGACCAGATGGATGGAGGAGAGCAGCGTGCTTGAGACTTAATGTGTAGCTAATGCTCCTGGCCTGCTCTGCGGCCCCCAGGCCCTGCTTCCCTGCTAGGCCGGGATGCTCAGAGTTCCCGGCTGCTGCCTAATGAGGAACAGTATGATCCAGCATGTCCTCTGGCCCTGGGGACTGCTCAGCAGAGAAACTCAGCAGCCATGGTAAGGCTGGGAGGCTTGGGGCTACAGCAAGAGCAGAGCTGAGATGGGGAGACACATTCAGAGATCAGTTAGAGGGCTCAGTGCACAATGACTCTTCCAAAGCCAGGAGGACTCAAGATGCCTCCTTCACACCCAGAAAGCTGGAGGTCCTTTGCATTTACAGGGACCCTCAAGCACTGAACTCCGCCCAGTTCTGAGTTCTAAAGCTTACGTTGATTGCACCCACCTCCACCCACACTGCTCTCCGTGTTCTCATCCCATGCTCATGTCCAATCTGGGGAGGACTTGTCCCCTGGGCCGGCAGGCCCTGCTCTGCCTGGTGCACCTTTCCAGATCACTCCCAATGAGAGTGGCCAGGACTACCAGGAGACGGCAGGTGGCACACAACTGCTCAAGGTCCTCAGGGTCTCCTCACTACCTAAAGGATTGATCTCTGGAGCGGCCTCGAGCCCTCAACTGTCTACCTTCCACATACCTTTGCAGCAACAGTGTCCCCTCCAACCACCCCACAGTGATAGAATCTCCATGTAAGGACCTGACCTGGCCTGTGTTACCTCTTCCATACCTTTGCTGACAATGTCCGTCTCCTTAGTTCCCTCCTTCCCTACCAGGCCTCTTCTTTTCCTTAGACTTACCTCTTCCAGGAAGCCCTCCTTGGCTCCCATCCCCCAACCGCAGTGCTCTCTTTCCCCTTGGACTTCCTGTGAGTCCCGCACCACTCCACAGGCCCTTCCCTGCACACTGCCTTGGAGCTGCATTTAGCTCTTTCTGCATCTGTGAGTATCCTCCCCTCTTTGTACTCCTTACCAGTGGGTTCCATGTCTTTGGAGTCAAGCAACCAATTGGAAATATTCAGGAAAAAAAAAAAAACAACAATAAAAAATGATACAATAATAAAAAATAATAGAAATAAAAGACAATATAGTGTAACAGGTATTACATAACATCCACACTGTATTAAGTACTATTAGTAATCTGGAGATGATTTAAAGTGTACAGGACGCTGTGCATAGGTTATATGCAAATGCTACACTATTTTTTATCAAGGACCCCACATTGGAGTATCCTCAGGGAACCTACTCCCTGTGGATACCAAGGGATGGTTGTTCTTTTAAAACCCAGAGTAATCCCTCTTTCCTTTGAATCTTTCCAGATTCCCCATCCCAAATTAATTTCTCCTTCTTTTGAACTCCACAGAAACTTCTCTGTACCTTTCATGAGGCATAAAACACTTTTGACTTTTTCATTATGCCTATTTGTCTGTCTTTTCAGCTCCTTGAGCATGAGGACCACACTTGATTCGTCTTTGTAAAGCACAGTTCTGAACATGGAGTAGCCCTTAATGACTAGCTCCTGAGCGGATGAATAATTTGAGGCCACTTGTCACTTCATCCCCTACAGCCAGTAGCAAATGTGGGCTGTTGGTAGCTGCTATGTGCCAGGGCAGCAGGGTGGAAGGCCCAGAGGTCCCCCTTCTGCTCTCTGCTCACCTCTGTAAGCTGGACTGGAACTTGCCCTCCCTCCACAACTATCCAGACATGACCCCTCTAGTAGGAAAATCAGCCTCCTAATCCTTTAGTCCTTCCAGGGAATCACTGCTGAAGATTTCCGAGCACTTCTGTAACTCTTACCTCTTTAAAAGGTAGGATAAAGAGGTTTTATTGGCCTGTCTTTATAGGCAGTATCTAGAACACTGCCAGTGGCTGTGGGGCTCAGCCGGTTTGAGCCCTGTTAACAAGAAAGAGATGGCTGGAGCCCTGGGGAGGCAGTTAGCTTTGCTCCCCAGATGACCCTGGCTGCTCATATTCCACTCCCCCGCCATTGCCCTACAACCATCACTCATCTACACTCATCTGCAATCAACTCATCTGGTACCTCTGTCCTCTCAGTGTCCTCTCTCCATTCCCACTGTGCCCTGCTGGAAGAAATCACACCACTGCCCAGGTGGCTCCCACCACCAACTCACACCTTCATGCCCACCTGGAGTGCAACCCTGGGCCAGCACCAGCCCTTGGCCTTGTGTGGGGAGTCCTCCCACCTTACAGATCACGGGTGTCCTTGGCTGGGGCTGTCATAGCAAAGTACCACGGACCAGGTGGCTTAAATAACACAGGTTTATGTTCTGACAATTCTGGAGGCGGAAGTCCGAGTTCCAGGAGTTGGCAGGGTTGGTGTCCTTAGATGGCCATCTTCTCTCTGAGCTGTACCTCTGTGCATGTCTGGTCCTCATCTCCTCCTTGTGAGGACACCAGTCAAATGGGATTAGAGCCCAACCTAACACCCTCGTTTTAATTTAATTACCTCTTTGAGGTCTCCATCCCCAAATACAGTCACATTTTGACGTATTGGGGGATAAGCCTTCAACATTTGAGTTTAGGAGGGCAACAACGCAGCCTGTAACAAGGACCTTCACCTCTTACCACCGCCCAGCTTTCAGCTCCTTACACCCAGCTCGCGGTGATTAAATGCAGGCCACTCCCAGTGAGCTGCCTCGACTTTGTGCCCCACACCTGCCCAATAACCCAGATAACAAGAGCTCCTGTTCTAGGTGAGTCCCCAGGACTTGCTCTCCACTCCCTGGGATTCTGCCTCATCGTGCCTCCTCTAGCCACCCCTTGCAGGGTGTCCCCCAGACCAGCCCATTCCCCTGTGCTAACACATGGTCAAGGTCTTCCCCTTCCATACAGACCCTCTACTGACCACACTGACCAGGTATGTCCCCAGCTCTCTGCCTTCTCTCTCACCTTCAAGGCAAGCCGGGCTTCTCAAATGCTTACTCAATGCTTGCTGACTTCACTCCATCCCACCTCCCCATCAACCCCCTGCAATCTGCATTCTGTGCCCACTGCCCACTCCAACTGCCCTCACAAAGTCAACATCAATAACCATGTTTGCAAAATTGGTGGACTTTCAATTCCTTGGCTAATCATATCACCACCTGGCATTATTGTTTCATACCTGCCCAATGCTGTTCTAAGAACATGATCTCTATTATTTCACTTAAACCTCACACAACTTGTTATTCCATTTCAGAGTTGAGAAAAGTGAGAAAGGGGCAGGTTAAGGAACTTGCCTGAGATCACACAGCCCTTAACTGCAGCCTGGGCCCCGTGAGCTGCTGGACCACCTCACTGGGCTGTCCTTGGGGCTGATGTTTCCTTTGCGTCTGAGCATACAGAGCCTTCTTTCTTGTCTCGGACCCTTAACATCCTTGGCTTCCAGCAACTACTTTCCCAGGGTTTTCCTACTTCTCCAACCATTCTTTCCATTATACTCTTTTAAGCCTACTCTTTAAAAATACTGTGCATTCCAAGGTTTTTCAGAGTGAGCTCTCTTCTTGCCTTATTCCCAGAAGCTTCCTAAGTGATTTCACTCACAGTTACGTGCCTGGGGATGCTTTACTTATATCCAATGGTCTCGTGATATCTCCATGTAAATGTCCAAAGAGCATCTCAAACTCATCAAGACCCTCTTCCCTCCTATATTCTTCCTGTTATATTCTCAAGTTTAGTTAATGGCAGTACCAGCTATCCTGGTATCATGCCCTCACCCAAATCCTCACCTCCCCATAACCAGTCATTAATTGCTTTTGGTTTTACCTCCTCAATGTATTTCAAATCAGTCTTCTTCTCTCAATAACACTGTTGTCCCAGTTCAGTCCTTTCAGCTCCACTACCAAACTGCAACCTGGTTCATTCATTCTTACCTGGTTTTCCTGACTCTAGTCTGGCATGACCCTCACCAGCACTCCTCAATCACTCCCCCTCATAGCTGCCAGACAAGCACTTTCAAGCGTAAACACCTGCTTAAAAATTGCAGCTTTCAAAAGAAATGGAATTCCTTAGCTTGGTGGGCAAGACCTGGCTTGATTCTCATTCTTGAACCTTCTATTCTGCTTCCCTTCTCATTCCTTTCTACCTTCCAGAAATAGTAAACCACCCACAGATGCTCTGCACACAAGCTCCTGCACACACACATGCACACACACAGTGCTTCTGCATGTCCGCACACCTTTGCTCACAGACCATGTGCACTCGGGACTCGTCCCAGCCCAGACAGCCCCTCCTTGGGGAAGCCTTCCCTGAGAAGAGGCTGAGCAAGTGCCCAGCGATGGTTTCCACAGAAACCTATGCATTTTATCCTGCATTTCAATCACTTCAACTTTCACTCCTTTCACTCTTTAATTCTTTCTATCCCCAGTGCCTGGCACCCCGCCTGACAACAGGAGGTACTTTATACATGTTTGAGCCAAACTTGTCTTGGCTTTTGAGAGATTCTAAGCCAATTTTTATTTCTTCCTTCAAAATTACTGCTCTGACCTATACATATATGGAAAACTGATTTTGACAAAGTTACAGTGAAAAAAAAAAAATGGTCTTTACAACCAATTGTACTAGAACAGTTGGATATCCATATGTTAAATCAAAAAAAAAAAAAGGAACATCAAACCCTATCTCATACAACATGCAAAAAACAACACAAAATGAACCAGAACCGCAAGCATAAAGGTAAAACCTAAAACTATAAAACTTCTAGAAGAAAATATTCATGCCTTGAGTTAGACAAAGATTTCTTAAATATGATATCAAAAGCACAATCCATAAAATTAAAAAAAAATGATAAACTGGGCATCATTAAAATTGAAAATAAAAGATAAACCACAAGGTGAGAGAAAATGTTACATGAAAAACACACATCAGATAGAGGAGTTGTATCCAGAATATATAAAAAACTTTCAAATGTCAATAATAAAAAAAATCCAGTTTTTTAAATGGATAAGAGATTTGAACAGGCACTGCACCAGAGAAGTTACATGGGTGGAAATAAGGTGTTCAACATCATTCGTCATTGGAAAAAGCTAACTGAAACCATAGTGAGACATCATTACAGATCTAACAGAATGGCTACAATTAAAACACTTGATCATACCAAGTGTGGGCAGGGATGTGGGAGAACTAAAATTCTCACAGGCTCCCACTTCTTCCCTAGCCCCCCTCTGTCTTCTGCACAGCTCTACTTGTAAGTGTGCCCCAAATACCACAGTCTGGATTTGGCCCTCAATCTACTGTCTCTTCACTGTGTACTTTCTCCCTGAAAGAACTTACTGATTCTCACAATCAACTCTGCAGATAGCTCCAAACTCCTTTACCTCCACCTTCAACTCTCATCTACACATCAACTCTCATTTCTGGCAGATAATAGGAAATGTCCCCTGAGAGGTTCTTCCAAACTCTTCTGTCCCAAATGTAATGCATGACCTTTCCATAAAATGAGGGGCCCTCTCTGACTTCCCAGTTTCATCCACACGCAGATCCCTGGCAGAGCTGTCTTGCCTCTTGCCATCTCCTCAGCTCCCCCAGTCTGCTCAGTCGCTAAGGGCTGCACTGTTCTTACCACCACCACCATCCTTTGCTTTCTCCTGCAACACTCCCACTCGGTCTTCTGCCTCTAATGTCTCGTGCACTAATTCAGCTACTCCCCACTACAGTTCCCCTGCCTGGCCCTCAGACCCTCCATAATCAGGTCCCAACGTACCTTTCCAGGCCCACATTCTACTAGATGTTATGACCACTGAGCTGAACATTGAACAGAGTGTTTCACTTCACCCCATGTGTTTTGTCCAGTTGGTCTCTTCCTCCTGGAAAGCACCCAGCTTTTCTTTACCTATATCCAAATCCTACCTTATGACTCCCATTCTCATGGCCCACTTCTTCCCAGCCCGAGTAAGTACTGAACTGCTCTAGTGTATGTTGACTTCACTCTGCTACAGTCTCCCATGGTACCTACCATCTGTGCTGTCCATTTAGTACTTAATCCTGTGCTTTCTGACATGGGTGATGAATTCATTCATTCATTCCTTTACTTACTAGTTCATCAAATACCTATTAAACACCTGTCTTAAGCAAGACACTACATCTGTAGTGAAAGATAAGATGTGTCTCTGCTTTCAAAGTGTCCAGAGGAGGACATGGTCATATAAACTAACAGCTACGTGACACTGTAAGAGATATGAGAAAGTCTTACTATGTTGGGTACATGAACCAGGCGTTCATGTGCTGAGACATTGCAGGCAACTAAGACCAAGTCCTTGGCTCCTGAAGACATCCTTGGGGCAGGGACAGAGCCAGACCTTTACTGTACAACCAAGTAAGTGGTTCCATGAAGAGAGCCTCAAAATTCTAAGGAAGCAAAGACAGACTCTTCTGGGTGATGAGCGAAGTTTTAGGGAGGGACATGTGCATTTATCCACCACATACATGTTAAATGCCTGCCACCTGCCAGCCTTCACAGAGGAGGAAGCCTTTAAGCAGGGCAGTGAGTCTCCCAGAGAGGCAGGGAAGTTAAGTGCATTCCAGTGCGCAGAACCCACAAAAGCACCAGGAAGCCTAGGGTGACTGGCTCAGCTGGTGCAGGGGGTCTGAGCATCTGGCTGCGGAGGCCAGATGGGAGGACAGAAGCCAGGGCATGAAGGACGGTGTGCGTCTAACTGGGGACCTGAAATGGTGTACCTGAAGGTGCTGAGGAACAGCAGGAAGACTTTCAGAGGTGATGACATGATCAGATCTGCATTCTAGGGCTATCACTCTTATAGACATGCTGGAGCAGAGAGAAGAAATATGAACTGGGAAGACGGGCTTGCAGGTTATTTTAACTGTCCAGGAAAGAGAAATGAGGCAGGTGCTGAAGGGCAAGGACGATCAGAGAGACGGAGAAGATTCCAGGGAAATGACCAGGCAGAATCAAAGCCAACAGGGGCAGACAGTGGGGGTGGGTGGCTCCCGGCCTCGCTAACTCTGGGGATGGTGACTTTGTTGCCCAGAATAAAGGAGATGGGGTGGGGCAGGGTAGAGAGCAAGGTTGTCCTTTTTGTTTCTGGAGAAGGGCAAAGAGAATGACTTTGTAGTGTAGTATTTGCTATGTTTGAGGCCACGCTATTCAGTGACAAAGTTACTGGCCTGTATCTCTGGAGAACGGGCCAAGCAGGAAGCATAGACCTGAGAGTCCTCAGGGTCAAGGTGTAATGATGACTTGGATCTGGCACAGAGCAGTGGGCAAGGAGAAAGGAGGAGCCTGGCTAAGACTGTGGGACTCACCATTTGAGGTGAGTGCAAGGAGAGAGGAGGAGCCTCGCTAAGACTGTGGGACTCACATTTGAGGTGAGTGCTAGGGAAAAGACTGAGAAGCAATGGCTAGACCACAGGATCCAAGGAGAGCAGAAGTCAAATAAAACACAGAGAATTCTCCATGAGGCTGGGCAATTAGGAGGTCCCCGGGGACGTTAGGGGGCTCAGCGTTTAGACAGCAGCGGGCATAGGGGCAAGTGAGAAGGGAACGGAGAGAGCCACAGAGGTTGTCTTGGAAGGGAGGGGGAGGGACTAGGACAACAGGTGGACAGAAGGAAGGGTGTCACATTAAGAGGGGGCTCAGAGGCAGGATCAGCGGGAGCGCGGGCTGAGAATGTTAGAAGGAGGGAGAGCTGTCTGAAATGTCCCCTGCAAAAAGGCGAATAAAGAAAGGCTGGAGCACAGGTGCAGTTCACCTGGGGCAGAGAAGGGGCGGCTCCTCCTTCAACAAGGCGGGGAAGAGGACAGGCAAAGACCTCCTAGAATCTTCCCCTTCTTTCTTTTAATAAGGCAATACCCTACTTTTAACAGGGATCATAGTGCCCAATTCAGACTGTTTATTAGCCTCCTTAACCTGGGAGGCCACGGGCTGGACATGGACTAATGAATGGAGTGAAGTGACTGGGACACTGGGCTGTCTCCTTGCCCTGGGTGCGCCTTCCCATTTTTTGCTGGCTGGAAATGGTGACAATGGGGACATGCGGACCCCATGTTGATGATGCAACACTGCTCCCCAGCCCCCGGCCTCACAGTACCACTAAGACCAAGTCTTTGGCTCCTGAGGACATCCTTGGGGGTGTCTCCAGGTTTATGTGTGAGAGAAAAACTCTTCTGTCTTGGAGCTGCTGCCTTTTCAGGTCTCGCTGCTACTGTGCCTCAGCCTATATTCCCACTCGGCCTTCAGCAGAAACATAATGCATGTCACACGTGGCATTTCAATTTTCTAGTATCCACGTTTGAAAATACCAAAAGAAAATAGGTTAGGCCAGGTGTAGTGACTCACACCTGTAATCCCAGTACTCTGAGAGGCCGAGGCAGGAGGACTGCTTGATCCCAGGAGCTCAAGACCAGCCCAAGCAAGAGGGAGACCCCATCTCTATAAAAAATAGAAAAATTAGTTGGTCATGGTGGGATTACGCCTGTAGCCCAGCTACTCAGGAGGCTGAGGCAGGAGGATCGCTTGAGCCCAAGAGCTTCAGGTCGCAGTGAGCTATCATGAGGCCACTGTACTCTAGTCTAGGTGACAGAGTGAGACTCTGTCCCAAAAAAAAAAAAAAAAAAAAAAACAAAGAAAGAAAAAGAAAAGAAAAAAGAAATAGGTGCAATTACAAAATCAATTTTAATATTTAACCACAGTTTTCAAATACTATTGTTTTAACAATGAATCAATACAAAAATCATAGAGGTATTTTAAATTCTTGGCTTCATATGAAAACTTAAACATCCAGTGTGCATTTTCCATTTCCAGCTCCATCCAGACTAGCCACATTCCAAGTGCTCAGTTCTGGTGGCTGCCATATTGGATAGCACAGGTCTAACTAATTTTGATGGACACAACTGCAAATAAGTATGGGAGGGCAGATTGAGAGAGACTGAGCTGCACAGTTTCTCTTTTCTCTGAGAAGAGGAAAGGTCTTCATCTTCTGTGAGCAAGAATGACAAAGATAGGAGAGACGGCTTCAGGCAAAAGCTCAGAATAGCTGTTCTGATGTGTAAATGTATTTCTGTTTGGGCCCAGTTGAAATTGAGGCACATCAGTGTGTTTCTGAAAGCAGCCTTGGGGCACAGACGAAAGCAAAGTATGTGTCTCAGCTCTCAAGAGCAAGAGGAGATGGGTGGGTAGGGTAGGGATCGAGGAGCTGAAGGTGCTGTCAGGAACATGGTGTCCAATGGGTTGGCCACAACAGGGACATGAGGCTGTGGAATATTTGGGACATGTGGATACAAGGACATGCAGAAGGGCAGGAACAGCGGGGACAAGGGAGTGGAATTGACACGGATAAGACACTGCTTTTAGATCGTGGGACTTGGACATGTAGGTTTGAGCAGCAGAGGCTCATTGGTGGCCATGACCCAGAGGTGCCCCAAAGGCAATGGTATCAGGGAAAAGCTCAAGACAATAGCATCAGGGGATGGCCATGGGGGCATGGAGGATGATGAGTGGGGGCAAGGCTGGAGGCCTGGAGTCTCACCCCTGCATGAGAACAGCAGGCACAAAGCCAGTGAGAGACAGATCAGGGAACAATGGGGGGAGATGTTCCTACGCTGCCCTGGGGGAGAGGAAAATACAGCTGCTATGCTTCTGGACATGGTGGGAGAGAAGCACTTGACCTGACCAGGCTGGCCATGTGCAATGGGCTCAATGTCCCTGCTGAATGGGGACTTGGTGTGCATGCTGAAAGGGGCTGTGGGGCAGGTGAGCTGGGGGAGGATGGGCACACACAGAGGTCGCCCCAGGAACCACAGAGCTCTGTTTCCCCGTGCGTGGACCACTGTCTAGACTGGGAACACCCTGAGTGTGGAGATGTACCCGCCGCCTCTTACCTGGAGTCCCCCTCACTGCTCAGCACACAGCCAAGCAAATGCTAGACACGCACGCCTTCCCGACAGCTTAGAACACTTGATCCTGAAGCAAGTTAACTGGTGAACTCTGACAGCCTTTGGTCCATCCCTCAATATTTCATACTCCCACAGTTTAACCAAAGGACATGACCCCGGGGGAAAAAAATGTATAAATAAAGTCCCTGCCATAACCAGCAATTACATCTGCATTCGGTTTCTTGTAAAATATGGCCACTTGGTAACGTCTCTGGGTACGTAATTGACATCTCCAGTTCACCTCCTTAAACTTTTCCTGTCTCTCTGTAGACCAGCAGTTCTCAACTGCATCAAAGGGCCATGGCATTAGGAAGGTTGAGGACCACTGCTCTAGACCTTTTTTCCTGTAGGTTTTCTTTTGGGGAGGACAGTCCCCATGCCTTCTGTTTTGGCAGCAGTTCCCAGGGAGTCCCCGGCTACGCCTGCGACAGCTCCACTGTCCGACTGTGGCAGTGTGGTACCCAGTAGATCTACTCTCACGGCTCACTGCACACGGAGCAGGCTGGGGCAAAGATATAGCAGCTGGAGCTGCCCGTTTGTCTTGTCTAATGGCTGCCGGTTGACAATCTTCTGGCCAACTGACGGGACAGGGTAGGAATGAAGGCAGAAGAGGCGGAGAGCAATGGAGGCTGCAGAGAGCCTTAATGGGTCTACTGCACATAGAGATGCCAGGCTAGATCTGCCTTTAACTCCAGAAGAGGCTGAGCCCGGGCTAGCATCATTGCCTGGGGTAATTCAATTTGATGAGCATTTATGGAGCACGTAACTTACACCAGGCACTGGTGGGACAGGCGCAGTTAAGAACACAAGACTTGAGTACACAAAGCAGCTCCAGCCTCTGCTTTCAAAGACTCATGAACTACCCGGGGAGTGGTGATGGGTGTGCAGAGAGGGGAGCGATCAAATCGCACGTGGCTGGCAGACTCTGAAACCCGAGCTCAGCTGGGCAGCTGACAGGCGTCATCCCAAGAATCTGCTCACCTCTGAGCCAACACCATTCCCTGTTGCCCTCTGACCCGTCCATCACTCTTCATCACATTACAGCACCATCACATCATGTCACCTCCCATGCCCGAAGGCATAACATCACTGGGAGGGGGGGAGGTTCTTTTCTACATTTTACCCACAGTTGTGAATACATGAGAGCCATGCTCACTAGCGTTTACAACACAGGACCCTGGCACCTTGGGTCAGAAATGGCTGTTAGGATGGCAGCTAGAGGTTTGAGACATTTGGTCTATGCTAATCTTCTAGCCCAAGGGAAAGGGCAAGCTGGAGAAAATGACAGATTACAACTACTTTGAGTTCTTTGCAAGGATGTGGCTGGAAAAATCCAAAAGGCTGTTACTTTGATTGTTTCCACCTTGGAGTTGTCTGCCTCTTTCTCCCAGGAGATCGGAGCATAAGTAATAAATCTTCTTATTCATTGTCATCATCTTCTAAGGAAAGAGCCAGAACAGGGCAGGGGATATTTACCCAGGAGGACCCTGGGGTTTGGAGAGTCCAGGCAAGGGCCCAAGGAGGGGTGAGAACAGAATATTCATGTGTTCATTCATTTGAAAACTATTCAGATAATCTGTTGTTATTTCTCTCTTGCCCTTTTCCTTAAGTGTAAGGGAAGAGGTTGGTATCGACAGTCACTGCTCTACATGCTGGGACACAGGCAAAGCCCTCACAGGGGCCTCAGCTAGACGTGGGGACCTGGTTACCTACCTGAGGCTGGACCTCCCTGACCACTGCCTCCCTTGTAGTCTGCAGGAGTCTCAATGCCACACTTCAGCCCAGAAAACACCTCTCAGGTCTATCCTCCTATAAAACACGCATCATACATCAAGTTTTTCCTTGAAACTAAGCTGCCTGTTGACCTGGTGCACACAGGTGCCTCAGGAGTATCCCTGGGAATCATTTCTATGGTGCTCTCTGGGGGGGGGGGGGGGGTATTAAGAAGGAGGTGGGGTGGTCCCTTTGGGAAGGGCCAAGTCCTCGTCACCCCAGGGCCCAGCCAAGTATGGGGCAGTAGGCTATGAGAAAGTGTCACTAAGGTTCTGCATCACAGCCCAGCACACCGGGTAACCTCACTTTTGCTGGAGGAGTTTCCTCTTCTGCCTGGAAGAGCTGCTTAGCTGGCCGTTGTCAGGATATGTAAAATGCACGGAGGGGCCAGGGGAAAGAAATATCAATAACCACAAGGGAGGAAAACCAGTCCCATTCAGATGCCATATACCACGGAAGTAAAGACCGAGTAAATTTAATTTAGTAGAGCCCACGCAATTACCCACTTTAAAAATTAAGGACCAAGACCATAAACTCAGGAAACTTCCCATCTTCATAATGGGCAGTTAATGGAGAGAGACGAGCAGAGGGAGGCAGGAAGAGGCAGGAGGGGAGGACAGGCTAGGGGAGGGGGAGGAGGAGGGAGGGAGGACAGCGGGAGGACCAAGAAAGACAGGATCAGCAAGGCAGAGCGTGAGGCTATGCCACGGAAAGACAGAGGAAGAGGCAGAAACCAAGGGCGCCTCACACACATTCTCAGAGATACTTCTCATTTTTTTTTTTTTTTGGGGGGGGGGGGTCTTCTGCCTCTGCTGCTAAAGAGAGTTGAAGTCACAACTGGAGGCAGATAGGGACAAAATCTTACTCTGCTGACGAGCAAATAGTTCTTGTTTCTCTTCTTTCTTTCTTTCTTTCTTTTTTTTTTTGTCCTCTCTGTTCACATAATGATCACTCTAGTTTACAGTGAGGGTGTCTCAACCCCAGCACTACAGGGGCTCGATTCTTCTGTGCTGTGGGGGCTGCTCTGGGCACTGTAGGATATTCAGTGCTATCCCTCGTGGGATGGTGTGAAATTGTCCCCTCCAAAATTTAGGTGTTGTCACTGTGATAGTGTTAGGAGGTGAGGCCTTTAAGTGGTGATTAAGCTTTGAGGGTGCCTCGTTGGGGAACGGGATTAAGATCCCGTTTGGAGCAGGCCCGGTGGCTCACATCTATAGTAATCTCAGCACTCTGAGAGGCAGGCAGGAGGATCCCTTGAGATCCCGGAGATTCGAGACCAGCCTGAGCAACATAGCAACACGCTGTCTTTAAAAAAAATAAAAAAATTACCTGGGTTTGGTGGCGTGCAACTATAGTCCCAGCCGTTGGGGAGGCTGAGGCAGGAGGATCACTTGAGCCCAAGAGTTTGAGGTTAAAGTGAGCTATTATTGCACTACTTTACTCCAGGCTGGGTAACAGAGCAAGGCCCTATCTCAATAAAGAGGCTTCACGCAGAACTGGGCTAGCTTGCCTCTCTGCTTTCTGCCATGTGAGGGCACAGCAGGTGTTAGTAATACCCTCTCTACTGAGACAACTAAAAATGCCTCCAGATATTGCCAAATGTCCCCTGGGGGGAGCAAACTGCCCCAATTTAGAAGCAGCAGTCTAGGCCCTTTTCACTTCACAACTCAACTCTTGCCCCTAACAGACTGCCTCCTTTCCAGGGTCTTCCTGCTCCATCACCCCAACACACAGCCACAAAAGGAACCCAAGAAAGTGTCACTTCACTATTCAGAACTATTTCAAGGCAAGCCAGTGTCTGCTAGATTAAAAACAAAGTAACGTCAGCCGCCGACTATGTGCCAGGACTTTGTTCGAGCACTAGAAACAGGACAGAGACCCAGACGGTTTTATGCTGTAGTTGGGGGTGGCAGGAAATGATCATGTAAGGAAATAAACACAGGATAATTTCAGATAGAAAACAGTGTATCCAGAAAACAAAACAGGGTAGTATGAGAGAGTGACGGAGGGTGGTCGGGGAAGGGGTGTCTGTAACCAGGCTCCACCTGGGCTGGGACCTGAATCAGAGGGAGGAAGGAGCCATGGCCGAAGGCAGAAGAACCTTCCAATTGGAGGGACAAGGTAAGAAAGAGCCTGGCAGGTGGTGGAGCTCAGAGGCTGGAGTGTAGTGGGTGAGAGGAAGAACAGACAGAGGGGTGCGAAAGGGGATGTAGAGGTTACATGACCCTGTGGGCTGCGGCGAGAAGCTCCATCTTAGTCAAGTTGCCACAGGTGGTCCTGGAGGGTTATAAACCTAGCCCCAACTCCCTAAGCAGAGGCCAGGCCTCCACAGTCCAGCCTCCGCCACCCCCAGCTCCGTCTGCTAGTGTTCCTTTGTGCCAACGTGAGCATGTGTCAGAGTCACCTAGAGGGCCTGCTACAGCAGACTGCCGGGCCCCACGCCCACAGCTTCTCAGTCCCTCACAGCATCAAACGGATTACTTGTAGGAATCACTAATATCGTACCTTCTTTCTACCTCACACCCACTAGCATGGCTATTACCAAACACACACACACAGAGAAACAAGAAAATGGAAAATAATAAGTGCTGGTGGAAGAGATGGAGAAATTGGAATCCTTGTCCCCTGCTGGTGGGAATGGTGCAGGGGATGGCCTACAAAACCATCTGGGGACTCCTCAAATGCCATTTACTTCTGGTTATAGATCCCAAAGAACTGAAAGCAGGAACTCAAATCGATGTTTGTACACCCATGCCCATTGCACTGCTATTCTAATAGCTGCAAGTGGAAGCAATCCAAGCGTCCATCAAGGGATGAATAAATAAACAAAATACATACATACAACAGAATGGTATTCAGCCCTCCACAGGAAAGGCATTCTGACCTATGCTACGACAGGGATGATACTGGAGAACATTATGCATGTGACATAAGCCCGTCAGAAAGACACACTGTGCCACTCCACTTACATGCAGTACCCAGAAGAGTCAAATTCATGAAGACAGAAAGCAGAAGGACATCTGACCCGGGGCTGAAGGTGGGCGGAACGGAGCGTTGCCGTTTAATGGATACAGAATTTCAGTTTTGCGAAATCCAGAGCCTTCTGGAGCCAGATGGTGGTGATGGCTGTACAACAATATGAATGAATTTAACATTCCTGAACTGTACCCTTAAAAATAGTTAAGATGGTACATTTTATGTGTATTTTGCCACAATTGAAAATAAGTTAAAAGTGAAAAAAATAGTCGACAAAGCACTTTCACACACCTTTTCTCATCTGTATCTTCTTCTCTTTTTTTTTTTTTTTTTAAGACAGGCTCACTTTGTTGCCCTTGGCAGAGTGCCAGGGCATCATGGCTCACAGCAACCTCAAACTCTTGGGCTCAAGCGATTCTCTTGCCTCAGCCTCCCAAGTAGCTGGGACTACAGGTGCCCGTCACAATGCCTGGCTATTTTTAGAGATGGGGGTCTCACTCTTGCTCAGGCTGGTCTCGAACTCCTAAGCTCAGGTGATCCACCTACCTCTGCTGCCCAGAGTACTAGGTATATCTTATATAACGTAGGAGATTACGGTGTAATAGTAGCATTCTCATTTTATAGATAAGTATTCAGGAGTCATCCCCAAATTAAATCAACTGAAGGACACAGAGCAGATGTGTTGAAAGATTAAAACTAAAAATCAGATATTTTCTCTATTCCCAATACTCCACATCCAGTATATCACAATGCTTCTTACAGAATTTTCTGTATAGTAAATCACCTTCTGGGTGCTAAGTGATCTATAAATACTAGATGGCTTGGAAGGAGAAAGGAAAAGATGCAAGAAGGGAAGGAGAGAAACAATTATTCCACCCGAGGAAGATTCCTGTCTCATGATTTAGGGGAACAAGGAACAACCATTTTCTACCATCTATGGCGAGCCTTATTATTATTACTGTTATTATTTTACACATGCTGACAAATAAAAATAGAGTCCCTAAACCAGATGACCAACTTCACCACCACTCTGAATCAGGTCTGCGTGATTCTGGGCCCAGGCTCCCACTACTGGGACAGTTCTGATGTTCTAATGGTGTGGCTGAGGACATGGGCACCCAGGTCTTCTTGCCCTGGGCTAGCATTCAGCTAATTACTTGCCTAATTTACTTGCTTTCTTCACCACCACCCCAACCAGGAGACGTGCAATTTAAAGGGGACGCTTGTCTGGAAGGCTCTTCCTGCTCAGTGGACCCATCCTCCAGTCGTCCTTTGCCCAGCTCCTGATCAGCTCACACTGCATGGGCTTTTCCCGGTAAGGAGCCACATGGCCTGTGGAAGCTTTTCCCTTCACCCCCCTTCCTCCTGGCTCACACGTGGCCTATGTGCCACCTTCTCCAAGGTCCCTCTTTCTGACTCACTCCTCATAACTCCATGGGACTTGTCAGAGGCTAAGGAAGGGGCATGTCCAGCCTCTTGCTGCTTTCCTGCGGCCCTGTCCCTCACTCAGGAACACACAACTGAGGCCTTGGAGCACACAGGGGACCACATTAGCTCTCAACTCGTCAGCCTGACAGACCAGTAGCAAATGCTCCCTGTGCTGGGGCTGGACAGACCCCTCAGAAGGGTACTGGCCAGGATTCCTGGGGAATGCTGGGAGAGTGGGGGCCTGGATATGGAGCCCATCTTGAGTCTGCGAGAGGTTCCATGTCCTCTTGACACACAAAGGCACCTTGGACACTACTCCAAAGTCAGCTTTTTCTCCCTCTCCTAACTCCTCATTGTCTGGCACTTTGGAGCAGCCTAAGCCAAACAAAGGCAACCACAAGCTGCCAGGTTCCAAAAATGTGGAGGGAGCTGAGGTCCCATTGATTTGAAGCAGGGCTCATCGACCCCTGTGTAATGAACTTGGCTCAAATGCAAATCCAGCTCCTGCCTCTCCATCAGAATCTGCCATTTAGTGGCCTTCATTTCTCAGCCTCCAGAACTAGTTAATCTACCAAATGGTAACCCACTCCATGAATCTGATGATAATGAGGTCGACTTTTGCTTTATTTATCATTAGAACTGGCAGACCCGGAGGGTAATTTAGTGTTGGAAAAAGCTGATTTTAAAACTGTATGTCAGGTGACACACTGCCAAATGCAGCTTAATAGCTGCATCATTAAATACAGACTAAAGTCTTTATTTAAATTCACTTTCATCTCATCCCTATCTATAAAACACAGGGATGTATAAGGAGCAAATCTTAAATCCACAAAACAAATGTATCTGCTTGTGTGTTTCTTCTAGTGTCTATGGAATGGGCTAGGGCTCCAATCTGGTATCCCTTAGACACTTCACAGCTACTGCACATCAAAAGAACATTATTCTTTAATAAACAAACAAACAAAAAACAAAGACAAACAAACAAAAAAAAAAGAAGTTCTTCATTCATCAAGCCTTACAACAGGCTAAGTAGCAGGAGCAAAATTAACTAACATTGACATAACTGTGGTATTTATGGTCCTTACCCTCAAGGAGCTTACAGACTTGTATGGAAACAAAAGCGAATAATTGAACATGATGGGCCCTGGACACTGTCCTTAGATATCCTTCCAGTTCAATTCCTCACTTCCTCTGTCTCTGCTGCTTCATGTCAGTTTTGAGAGTACAGGGTAGAAAACAGTCCCCACCCAACCCACGCCTGCCACCCTCAGCCTGTCCCACTTTATTTTCATCCTTTTATCCCTGGCTCTTATCAGCTTCCAACATGCCCCACATGTCCATCTCTTTTCTCTGTCAGCCCTTGCCATGATGGTACATCCTGGGAATAGGATTTTACCTGTTTGTTCACTGCAGAGCCTGCAGCCCCAGCACAGCCCCTGGCACATCGTGGGCGCTCACTCGACACCTGCCAAATGTGAGACCAGCGGTGCTGCAGCACAGGTCCAAGGTCACCCTGGAGGCCTGGCAGAGCCCCCTTGGGGGGGGGGGGGGAAGGGTGACCCGGAAGGTCTCGCAGAAGAGGAGATGGTACAGCTGGGTTGTGAGATAGAAACCCGCTGGGTGGAGAAAGGAAATTGTGGATCCACAGGCACAGAGAAATGACAGCAAATTGTCTGGATCTGAGGGGACTGGAGACAAGAGCAGAAAATGAGGCTGGAGGTATTGGGGTGGGCTATGAAGGGCCCCTTAAGCCATTTTAAAGACTTGAACCTTATCCCAAAGGTACTGCTGGAGAAACCAGTATCAGTATTTTTAGAACGGGAGGGCGGACCCCTAGGGGAAGCTTCGGGTTCCCTACATGACTCTCCCAGCACAGGTTCCCGCTAGGTCTAGGTAGTAGCCAGCCCCCAAGATGACCCCTACCTCCTGATATTCACACCACCCTGTGGCTCCCCACCCCACACATATGGGGGTCAATCTGACCAACAGCATATGGCAGAAGTCATGGGGCGTTGCTTCTGAGATTGTCACTTCCATCTTAGAGCTATCTCTCATCTCTCGTGCCAGTCTGGGGGACGGCAAGCTGCCCTGCTGTGGGCAGCATCATGGAGAGTTCCACCCCATCCCTAGCTAAGGCCTCCAGCCAACAGTGAGCAACCAACAAGCAGGCACCTGAGTGAGCCTGGAAGCCACTTAGCCCAACAGAGCCTTGGGATGACTGTAGCCACAGCCAGTAGTTTGCTGCAACCTTGTCTAAGACCTTGAGCCAGAAAAACCCCGCTAAGCAGCTCCCAGATTCCCGACCCTCAGAAACTATGTAAGAGACTAAACGGTGGCTGTTTTTAAGCTACTAAGTCTCCTACACAGAGATAGATCACTATTACAGCTTAATTCCTCTCCAAGAACATCCAGCGACCTCCTGCCTTTGGGACAGAGACGGCAGTAGAGGTGGGAGCTGTCCCTTCTTCTAAAGCCATTAATCAGAGATTCCTAATGAGGTCAGGCAAAAAAGACAGGAGCTCTTTCTCTCCTAAACCCAGCAGGTGAGAAGAATGTTTGGAACTCAGCTGCCCTCTGAGCCAGGGGGGGATAGCACTTCCTCCAACTCCGGGGCAGCAGCTCCCTCCAACCTGGCCTGGACTCGAGGGTCCCAGAGGTACAGTACAGATGGGAGCACGCAGCCCGTTTTACTGCCTCCCTCCACTTAATTCATGAACTAATCAGAGGACTTTGCAGCCGCGTCTGTACAACAATAACAGAGAGCAGATGTTTCGGGCAGGTTTATCTCTTGTTGGCACAACACTCAGATGCTGACCTTTCTCTGCCACGTTTATTAAGTGTTATTAACACTCGTGAGAAGGCCGTGGGTGCCCAGGTCCTCAGTCAAACTGAGAGACACCTTCTCAGGGAAGTCTTCCCAAGAGCCATTACATGATGCAGCACAGCAGGGGACATTCTAGTGACAAAACAGGTGGCACAAAGAGGCTCAGCCTAACTCCAGCGATAATGCAAATTATTGCTGCTACCTTGAGCATCATGTAGTGTGGAGATCACAGGGCTGGGAGGCAGGCACTCCTGAATTCCAATCTCACACTATCATTTAGTTTTTGCCCGTAGGCAAGTTACTTAATTGCTCTGAACCAAGAGTTCTCATCAGGTTTAAATAAGAAACACAGGCTCAGCGCCTGTAGCTCAGCAGCTAGGGTGCCAGCCACACACACTGGAGCTGGCGGGTTCGAATCCAGCCTGGGCCTGCCAAACAACAATGACAACTGTAACCAAAAAGTAACCGGCCGTTGTGCTGGGTGCCTGTAGTCCCTGATACTTGGGAGGCTGAGGTAAGAGAATTGTGTAAGCCCAAGACCTTGAGGTTGCTGTGAGCTGTGACGACATGGCACTCTACCCAGGGCAACATAAAGAGACTGTCTCAAAATAAATAAATAAATAAGAAACGTATAGAAAGTGCATACTGCAGGCTCTGGAATACAGCGGGTATTGGTAGAGACCTTCCCGCTAGGGAAGAATGGTGGTGGTGGTAAGAACAGTGCAGCCCTTAGTGACTGAGCAGACTGGGGGAGCTCAGGAGATGGCAGCACTGAGTAGAGTGCTGTGGCGTCACAGGTGCAGCAACCTCCAACTCCTGGGCTTAGGCAGTTCTCTTGCCTGAGCCTCCCAAGTAGCTGGGACTACAGTTGACTGCCACAATGCCCAGCTATTTTGTTGTTGCAGTTTGGTTGGGGCCGGGTTCGAACCCACCACCCTAGGTATATGGGGCTGGTGCTCTACCTACTGAGCCACAGGTGCCACCCAAATTGGGTAGTTTTTAAACCACAGAAATTTATTTCTCACAGTTCTGGAAGTTAGGAAGTTCAAGATCAAGGTACCAAGAAATCTAGTGTCTGTTGAGGGTCCAGTTTCTGGTTCATAGGTGGCACCTTCTTGCTGTATCCTCAACCAGAGAGAAAAAGCAATAGAGCCCTCTGAGGCCCTTGTAAAAGGGCGCTAATCACGTCCCAAAGCCTCCTCTCTTCACCAAATACTATCACTTTGGTGATTAGGTTTCAACATAGTAACTTTGCAAGGACACAAACCTTAAACCTGGCTGCCCAAAATTCATGTCTTTCTCACACATAGAATACATTTATTTCATCCCCAAAGTCCCAAAATTCTTAACTCATTTCAGCATCAATACTAAAGCCTAAGTCCAAACTCTTATCTAAATATCACCTACGTCAGGTATGGGTGAAACTCAAGGTATAATTCATCCTGAGGCAAATTGCTTTTTAGCTATGAATCTGGGAAAACAAACATGCTCTTTGCTTCAAAAATTCAATGTTGGGACAGCCATGAGATAGACATTCCCATTCATAATGGATAAATAGAAAAAAAAGAAAGGGGTGTCAGGTCTCAAGCAAGTCCCAAACCCTGAGGCTCAAAGATAATTGCTATAGCTTGAATGTATGTGTCCTTCCAAAATTCATACATTAAAACCTAGTCTCCAAGGTGATGGTATTAGAATGTTGGGCCTTTGGGAAGTGATTAGATCATCAGGGCTCTACACTTATGAATGGAATCAGTGCCCTTATAAAAGAGGCTTCAAAGAACTGCCTTTCTCTCCTGCCCCTTCCACTCTTCCGACACGTGAGGACACACTCTTTGTCTCTTCTGCATTTTCCATGATCTGAGGATTCCAAGAGACAATGCCATCCATGGAACAGGCCCTTACCAGACACAGAACCTGCTAGCTCTGTCATCTGGGTCTTCCCGGCCTCTAGAACTATGAGAAATACATTTCTGGTCTTCATAAATTACCCAGTCTAAGGTAGTTGGTTATGGCAACAAAAATAAATGAAGGTGACAGTCTTCTTTGACTAGGGGCTCTTCTCTCTAGGCCCACTGGGGCAGGGTTCCTGTATCCTAGACCCTCTGAGGCAGAGGTTGGGTGCCCAAGGCTCTGTGTGGCCCTCCCCGATAGCTTTGAGCAGACTTGCCCCTGTGGCTTTGTTAGATGCAACCCACATCACAGTTCTCACAGGTGGGAGTCACATGCCTGCAGCTCCTCCAGACCAGAATCATTGCAGTGGGATCAGGAGGGCAGCTCCGCCCCATGGCTCCGCTGGGCATTGCCCTACTGGGGGTGATTCTCTCCCTGCAGCAGTTTTCCGCCTGAGCTCTGCAGCTCTCTGGGGCATCCTTTGAAATCTAGGTGAAGGCAACTCTGCCCACTTGAGCCACACCCTGTAGCTTATGTGATAAAGGCAAGCCTTTAATGATCTCTAAAATGCATTCTTTCATTGGCTTGTATAATAAGACCTGAATTCCATTGTGATGGCAGATCCATACCAACCTCTTTATCAAAGAATCGCCTGGCTACATCCCAGCATGCTCTCTCATTCTTTACAGTATCAGGCTGAGAATTTTCCAAATCCTTTAAAGTTCTGCTTCCCCTTTGACTATATGTTCTCTCTTAATTTTTCTCTTCTTGAATTTTACTACAAGCACTCAGAAAATCCAAGCTGTGCCTTCAATGCTTTGCTTAGAAATTTCCTCAGCAAAATCTCCAACCTCATTGCTCACTAGTTATGCCTTCCAAAAACCATTAGAACACAAACACATTTAGGCCACATTCTTTGCTGCTTTATAACAAGGATGGCCTTTCCTCCATTGTACAATAACATATTTCTCATTTCTATCTAAAACTTCATCAGAAAGGCCTCTATCTTTCATATATTCCAGTCAACATTCTGTTCCTTAAAGCTTAGGTAACCTCTAAGAAGATGGATGTGCTCTCTACAGCTTTCCTTCTCGGAGCCCTTGCCTGGATCACCCTTAACACCTCGGTCTTGGTGATGGAGGCTTCCTCTGGCATGCATCTCAAAATTCTTTCAGCAGCTACCTATTACCTAGTTCAAAGCCTCCTCCATATTTGAGGTATTTATGATAGTGGCATCCCCATTTCGTGGTGCCAATTTTCTGTATTAGTCCATTCAAGGTGCTATAACAAAATGCCATGGACTTGGAGCCTTATAAACAACAGATATTTATTTCTCACAGTTCTGGAGGCTGAGAAATCTACAAAGTGCTGGCAGTGTCTGGTAAGGGCGCACTTTCTGGTTTGTACATGGTGCCTTCTGATTCTTTTTTTATTTTATTTTATTTTATTTTAAAACACAGAATCTCACTTTGTCACCCTTGGTAGAGTGCTGTGACGTCACAGCTCACAGCAACCTCCAGCTCTTGGGCTTAGGTGATTCTCTTGCCTCAGCCTCCCGAGTAGCTGGGACTACAGGCACCCGCCACAATGCCCAGCTATTTTTTTGTTGCGCTTTGGCCAGGGTTGGGTTTGAACCCGGCGCCCTTGGTATATGGGCCCAGCATCCTACCCACTTAGCCACAGGCGCTGCACCTTCTAGCTGATTCTTTACATGGTGGAAGGAGCAAGGCAGTTCCCTGGGATCTCTTTTACATAGCACGAATCTCTCTTAGGAAGGCGCTGATTTCCTAATACCCACTGGGGGCTTAGGTTTGTTAGGTGCACTCGGGGGAGGAGAATACCTCAGCAAGGAGATGGGTGAAGGGTGGAGTTTCCTCAGCCTGCAAGGGTTTATTACACAAAACTCCATGGGCTCAAACAATAGAAAAGGAGTGATTACACACGACAATGGAAGTTGTGATTTTCCCCTCCACAAAGCATACCCACCAGTAGGAGAAGGATGACTGAGTGTAGACATGGCTGCATTGTGGTTTCACCACAGCAATGGGTTTTCAGAGAGAATAAGGGAAAACTGTAACACAGGGAGTGGTCTTTACCCCAAAGCTAAGCCACCACATCCATAATAGAAAGAACAAAATCTTGTATTCCATGGGGTTGTCCCTATTCAGGGGACCAACCTGCCCCTACTCTGGGCTGGGCTTTGGCTTTGTAGACTTACCTTTGCTTTGCAAATAAAGGCTGCATGTGTGATTTATGAGTCTGTGGCTTGCAAATTGCTCTGTCTACTGTACCTCTGGCCAGGTTGGAGGTTAAGAACTACCGGTCATTGCCCTAACAGGTTTTAACATATGAATTGGAGGAGGTGGCACACAAACATTCAGACTATAGCACTGCCTCAGAGATAAAGTCTCATTGCATAAAATACAAAATTAGGCAAAACAAACAAAAGCATATATAAAATGCATATTAAAAACCTGAAATTCATTCAAAAGAAAGTATACCTTGTCAGTCAGTCTTCAGTAGGACTGGCCAAAGTCAGATCCTCATTGTCTATAAAGAATGGAACAAGGTCAGGTAAGAAACAGGGCCTGGTACAGTGATAGGACCTGGGAAACAGTTTGCTAACACAGGGAATATTTTCAGAAAGGATGGCTGAAGCCAGAAGCTGAACTTTGATTGACTTCCCAGTTTTGCTGAGGGTCAGCCCTCATTAACTCTAACTGTGTGGCATAAACAGATGCTGGAAGTTAAGGTCGTTTTATCATGCCACTGTCACCTAGGCAGTACTGCTTGGCAGGATTGGGAAGATTTGTGTGTGTTTGTTTTATACACTACGCCTTGACTATAAAGGAGGATGATTCAATTCCTTCTGTTTCCCTATTGCACCCAGGGGGGCTGCAAACCCTAGTGAGTGTTTCAGTGACTACTTTCTGACTATCTGACTAATTGTAGGAACTCATTTGGGTTTAGCAACAAAAGTGGGAGGCCCCTTGTCAAGCAGACCCTGCTAAAATGCATGGGTGTGGGTGTTACCTGGAAGTGAAAAGGACATTCGTCAGCTCAGTGCCACGATTTTCAAGAATTAATTACATAATATATTGGTTAAACTGAAGGGAGTCATGGCAGGACCCAGGCAGGGAGAAGAGAAATAATGCCTGTGAACTGTTGGTGGAGTCTTTCTCCACCATGGAGCATTACACATACGTTGTAATTCTCATGATCCACCATTTAGACACACTTCTTGCAGACCCTCAAAAGCACCAGGCTGATCATACTAAGGTTGACTTCCCATCCATTCCACCTCTCTTTCATTGAACAACAGAAATATGTAGTTTAGGGACTGAAATCTCGCTCCAAGAATGAGGTCTTATTAGTCTAAGTCAGGGGTCAGCAAACTATGTTTTATAGGCCAAATCTAGCCTGCCATCTTTTTGTTTGTCTTCTTGTTGTTGTTGTGTGTGTGTGTTCAGTACAGTATGCACGTTAAGAATTATTTTTACATTTTTTAATGGTCAAAAAAATCTAAAAATTTCATGACACATGAAAATCATATTTTAAAATATTAATAAATAAACTTTTAAACACAGCCATGCTCATTCATGTGTGTATTGCCTATAGCTACTTTTGTGCTAAGATGGCAAAGTTAAGAAGTCGTAATGCCTTGGAAATAAAAAAAGGGACTATTATGAACAGTTATACACCAACAAATAGGATAACCCAGAGGAATAGAAAAATTCCTAGAGAAATATAACCTACCAAAATTGAATCAGGAAGAAATAGAAAGCTTGAACAGACCAATAACAACTAAAGAAATTGAAGTAATTAAAAACCTTCCAACAAAGAAAAGCCTAGGACCAGATGGCTTCACAGCTGAATTCTACCAAACATTCAAAGAAGAGTTACTACCAGTACTTCTTAAACTCTTCCAAAAAATAGAGCTATAGGGAATACTTCCAAGCACATTTTATGAGACCAGCATCACCTCAATACCTAAGCCAGACAAAGACACTGCAAGAAAACAAATCTACAGGCCAGTTATCTCTGATGAACACTGATGCAAAAATCTTCTATAAAATATTAGCAAACTGAATTCAACAACATATCAAGAAGATTATATATCATAACCAAGTGGGATTTATCCTTGGCATGTAGTACAAATCTATCAAAGTGGCATATCATGTTAAGAGAATGAAAAAAACAAACCACATAATCATCTCAATTGATGCAGAGAAAGGATTTGACACAGTTTGGCATCCTTTCTTGATAAAAACTTTCAATAGTTTAGGTAAAGAAGAAATGTTCCTCAACACAATGAGAGCTATTTATGAAAAACCCACTGCTAATATCATAATCAATGGAGAACAAGTGAAAGCTTGTCCACCAAGACCCATTCTGGCAGTTTCTATTCAAACGTAGTACTGAAGGTATCAGAGCAATCAACAACAACAAAAAGCATCCAAATGGAAAAAGAAAAACAAAATTATCTCTATTTACAGATGACATGATCCTGTATATAGAAAATGCCAAAGGTTCCACAAAAAAGTTGTAATTAATAAATGAACTCAGAAAAGTCACAAGATACAGAATAAACATATGAAAATCAGTAGCATTCCCATGTACAAATAACAACTTAGCTGTAAAAGAAATTAAGAAAACAATCTCACCTATGATAACATCAAAAAATAAAATATCTAGGAATAAATTTAACCAAGGAAGTGAAATATTTGTACACTGAAAACTATAAAACATCAATGAAAGGAACTGAAGATGACACAAAGAAATGGAAATATATCCTATGTTCATGGATGGGAAGAATTAATATCATTAAAATGTCTATACTACCCAAAGCAATATCCAGCTTTTAATGCAATCTATGGATCTCTATCAAAATTACAATGGTGTTCTTCACAAAAAAAAAAAAAAAAAAAAAAAAAAATTACATAGAATCACAAAATACTCCCAATAGCCAAACTAATACTGAGAAAGAAAAACAAAATTGGAGGCATCACATTTCCTGATTTAAAATCATATTAAAAAATCTATAGTAATAAAAACAGTATGGTAACTGGTATAAAAACAGAAACACGTACTATTGGGGAACAGAGTAGACAACCCAGAAATAAACCACACACACATGTCCACTATTTTCAACAAAGGCAAGAGGATCCACATGGGAAAGAATAGTCTCTTCAATAAAACGTTCTGAAGAATGAAATTGGACCCTTGTCTCATACCGTACACAAAGAGAAATTCAAAATGAATAAGAATTCTATGACCTGAATTCACAGAACTCCTAAAAAAGAATATAGAAGAAAAGCTCCTTGATGTTGACCTTGGCAATGATTGTTTTGATATCACAATAAAATTTCAGGCTACCAAAGCAAAAATAAATAAATGAGACTATATCACAACAAGAAGCTTCTGTGCAGCAAAAGCAACAATCAGAGAAATGAAAAGGCAACCTCTGGCCTGGGAAAAACATTTTTAAACTATGTATCTGAGAAAGGGTTAATATCCAAATTTTATAAAGAATTCTTACAACTCAATAGCAGAAAAACAAATAACCCAATTTAAAAATGGGCAATGAAAAAATGCTCATCATCCTTAATCATCAGAGAAATGCAAATAAAAACCACTTTGAGATCTCATCTAAACCCAGTAAGATTAGCCCACATCACAAAATCCCCAAACCAGAGATGTTGGTGTGGATGTGGAGAAAAGGGAACACTTCTGCACTGCTGGTATTGCAAACTAATACGTTCCTTTTGGAAAGATGTTTGGAGATCACTTAGGGATCTAAAAATAGACCTGCCATTCAATCCTTCAATTCCTCTACTAGGTATATACCCATAAGACCAAAAATCACTTTATAACAAAGATATTTGCATCAGAATGTTTATAGCAGTCCAAATCATAATTGCTAAGTCCTGGAAGAAGCCCAAGTGCCCATCGACCCAGGAATGTATCAATAAATTGTGGTATATATACACCATGAAATATTATACAGTCTTAAAAAGAGACGGAGACTGCCTCTTTCATGCTTACATGGATAGAGCTGGAACATATTCTTCTCAGCAAAGTATCTCAAGAATGGAAGAAAAAGTATCCAATGTACTCACCCCTACTATGAAATTAATTTGTAGCTTTCATATGAAAGCTATAACCCAACTATATCCCAAGAAGAAGGGGAAAGAGGAGAGGAAGGGGAAAGAGGAGAGGAAGGGGAAAGAGGAGAGGGAGGGGAGGGGAGCAGGAAGGATGGGTGGAGGGAGGGTAATTGGTGAGACCACACCTATGGTGCATTTTACAGGAATACATGTTAAATTTACTACGTGTAGAGTATAAATGTCTGAACACAATAACTAAGAAAATGTGAAGGCTATGTTAATCAGTTTGATGAAAATATTTCTAATGGTATATAAAACCAAAACATTGTACCCCATGATTGCATCAATGTACACAGCTATGATTTAATTTAAAAAATAAAAATAAAAAATAAAAATGGGCAAAGGACCAAACCGATATTTCTCCTAAGAAGACAAAAGACCAACTACAAGTGCTCAACATCACTAATCATTAGAGAAATACAAATTGAAACCACTATGTCACGTCATACCTGTAAGGACAGCTATTATCAAAAAAGATAAATGATATAACAAGTATTGGTGAGGATGTGAAGAAAAGCGATCCTAGATAGAATACTGTTGCTGAGAATGTAGACAGGTACAGCTATTATGAGAAACAGTATGGAGGTTCATCAAAAAATTAAAAATACAACTATCCTATGACCCAGCAATCCTTCCTCTGGTTATATATCCAAAGAAGATGAAATCAGGCACATTATAAAGATATCTGTACTCCCATGACCACTGCAGCCTGATTCAAAATAGACAAGATATGGAAACAACCTAAATGTCCGTCAGCATGTGAATGGATAAAAAAACAGAGTAGATGGGCGGCTGCACTTGCCCGAAGCCCGGGGACGGATGGAGGAGCTGATCTCCCAGTGCACGGACGGGGGAGCTTGCTCTGTGCTCAGGGCCGGCTTCGGCGAGGCTCAGGCTTGTGGTGTGCGGCCTCCCTGCCCACTGTGGCCACTCCGGCTCTGGCGGCTAAGCCCCCGCTCTGCTCCAGGCTGCTCTGAGTGACGGTGCTTCTGGGCTTCAAACTTGGGCTGCTGGGGCAAGTGCCTTCATGAACCCAGAGGATGTCCGGGAAGCACTACAAGGGTCCTGAAGTCAGTTGTTGCATCAAATACTTCATATTTGGCTTCAATGTCATATTTTGGCTATGTTTTAAAGCAAGTGTTTGAGTGGGCAGTAAAAGAGTCCCAACCCCAAAGAGGATTCTGAGTCATAGGTGGGAGCTAGATGGCGGCTAAGTAACAGCTTCCTTGCATCTGGGCACCCTGAGTCTGGGGAGATAGGACTCCAGGCATCTCTGGCTGGTGGGATCTGCCTATAATCATCCCTGTGAGGATACAGGGAGTCAACAAGAGACTTCTGGACCCCAAGAGAAGGACAAAAACAGTGGAAAACTGGCAAGTGGTCACATGTGTTCAATCGGTCTAAACCCGCAACTGCATGGGAACTTAAAGAGCAAGAGGAAGTGAAAGGAAAATTAGGGCAAGGAAACAGATAAAAGAAATCACTCATGAGGAAGAATCAGCAGAAAACTCCAGGCAACATGAAGAACCAGTCCAGAACAACCCCTCCAAGGGACCATGA
>CAUYPK010026047.1:0-45909 GCA_963574355.1 Loris lydekkerianus | reverse complement strand
ATCCTTTATTGTGTTAAGCCTTTAAGACTTGGGGAAGTGTCGGTGTCACCGCACCGCCGACCAGCAGAGAAGAGGACACCAACGAAGGCTTCACAAGACTTTATTGCAAGACAGCTCGGAGCACAGCATTCTTTTCGTCCCCGGTGATTCTTCTCTCCTTTGTCCTCCCCAGCACCACTCTTATAATGTGGCACAGCCAATCACAGCACAGCACACGTGCACAGGGTATGCACAATTCCTATACAAAGCAGTGGGGCACGCTAAGGCCACGAGCGCAGCATGCGGCCTCCGGGCCAATTAGGGTTACTTCCTTAAACTTGTTTATCATTAAAGCCGCAGCGGATGTACTTTCTCTCAGCACGATGTTGTTACTCAGGGGCGTGCCGGGCCCGGGCCCGGGCACGGCCCCTGACATTTAGTTCCACCAACAGTATTTGAGAGTGTATACTGTGTATCCTTACCAAACTAGATGTTATCAGCCTTTATCATTGCTAATCTGATAGACAATAACATGATAGTTACTTTTGTTTATGTCTGATTTTTCACTTTTAGATTAAGCTTATTTTCATGTAATTATTGGATATTTATATTTCTCTTTTATGAGTCATTTATTAATGCTTTGCCCAGTTTTCCTATTATGAAGTTTTAAAAAATTGTTTAAGGGCTGTCTCTGTGTAGTATGGATATTCATCTTTTATAGACATTGCAATATAAATTTCTTTTCATTCTTTTATTTATCCTTGGTACCTTTTATTGTATCAATGTTTTTAATTTTAGGATATCAGATCTTTCAGTCTTCTAGATTTTACATCATGATACTAAAAGCCTTCCCGATTTAAAAAAATTATTTCTGTGTTTTTTTTTTTTCTGGTATTTTTATGTGGTGCTTTTGTGGTTATATTAGTCAAATTCTTTTTGGTTATAAGGAATAGAGATCCAGTTTAATATTACTTAAAAAATTTGGAATTTATTTGTTCATATAACTGAAATGGTTGTTTCTCATATTAGATCTTACATCTCCCTTTTATAACATTTATCATGTAAGGCCTCTACCTGATGTGAAATTCATTGATAATATAACCTATAAAACATAATTTAAAATATATATGTGTGCATATGTTATTCTCCAATTAACATAAAGGAAAAATAAAAGTAATATATAAAAATTTTATGTGCATAAATATGTAAATAGTTAGCCGTAGCTATTTGGGAAGATGAATTGAAAATTTAAATGCTTGCTTCCGTGTATAGAATCATTAAGAATGTGATAGCTAGGCAGGACATACTGTTTCAATTTGGTTTATTTTGGCTGTCAGGCTGCCAGTGTCTTTAGTACCAACTCCCTTACTGCTCCTCCCCCCTTGACTTAAAAAAGATCCAGGACAAGCCGGGTGTTGTGGCTGGGGCCTGTAGTCTCAGCTATTCGGAGGCTGAGGCAAGAGAATCGCCTAGGCCCAAGGAACTGGAGGTTACTGTGAGCTGTGTGACACCATGGTACTCTACTAAGGGCGATAAAGTGAGACTCTGTCTCTACAAAAAACATAAAAAAAAAAAAAAGAAAAGAAAACCAATTTCTACTTGTTAACATAATTTCAACCTTTGATTTTCTCAGATATTAAAGAAATCAAAACCAGAGCGGTGCCTGTGGCTTAAAAGGAGTAGGTCACTGGCCCCATGTGCTGGAGGTGGAGGTTTCAAACCCAGCCCTGGCCAAAAAAACTGCCGAAAAAGAAAAAGAAATCAAAACCAATCAGATGGTGGTTTGGTGTATATAGAATCAATAAAGGAAATTGCATGGTCTTTAGGAGAAATTCCATTCAGATTGTGAGAAAGTCTAAGAATTATTCATATTTCTCTTCAAAGAAATATTTTTATGAGGGTAAAATTGAGAGGAGAAAGGTTGAAAATAAAAGATTATTCCCAAACGAGAATGAAAGGAAATGAAGTCCAGGTTCTGTGTGGGCAACGTTGGCCTTTATTTCCATCTGGGAGTGGGTGAGCTGAGTTCGAGATGGAAGTTAGCACGTGGGTTAAGGTGGATGGGAATTTAAAGGGTTGGTGGGGTAGGGATTGGTATGTTTACTCTTTCCTGTGTGGGACATTCATGTACTCATTTCTTCCTGGGCCGGTCAGTTCTATTTGACTCTGTCAAAAATATTAACATTTGTTAGGGTTTTTTTCTTTCTCTGTGTTAGATCAGTACCAACACATTTTCTAGACAGGGAATAAGATTGACACCCATTAGTTTGTACTTACTACATTAAAGCCCTTTTTTATTTCAGTGTGCTGTACTATTTTGGTTTTTGTTAACCTTTTAATCTGGTGTTTTAGCCTCTGTCTTGGCTATGCAAAGAAAGTTTCTTTGATTTTAGCAGTAAGCTGCTTGTGAATCTCTTTGTAGGGTATTTCACTTCTAAGGTTTCCTGCCTAGAGAATATGTTCTTCTGAGTTAACCCCAGGTTCTGAGACCATACTTTTCTGACCATTGATCTCAGCTCAAATTTTGAGAATGGAATTGTTTTGGTGGTTGTTAGCTTTTTTAAAATTTAAAAATGTTAGTTTATTTTTTTTAGTTAACTTTAATGTAGTAGAACTAACTGCAAGATAAAAATGGATTAAAAAGACATTATCCAGAAATATAATATAATGCATGTCTGTATATATATATATACACACACACACACACACGTTATTTACATTTTATATTTGAGATAGAATTGATCATACTATACGTGTTTTATAATCTTTTTTATCTTTATAGATTGTTACAGTTTTTCAGTGTGCAGCTGATTGGGGTTCATCTATGAGTCTCTCAATTCTTTCAGCAAGTAGTATATATTGCTGTGTGCCACATGCTAGATGTTGGGCATACCGTAGTGAACAAACATGACTGCCCTTGTGTAGCTTACGTACTAATGGGGAAAGACAGCAAAAGAAAAAGAAAAAAAAAGAAAAAGAAACAAAATAGAATGTTAAGCAGTAGTAAGTGCTATGGGGGAAAAAAGGACAGGGAAATATGGGGGCGGGGAGGGGAGTGAAGGTTCAAAAAGAGCACAGCTGGCAGAAGTCTTACTGAGAAAACGTTTGAACAGATAGAAAGGAAATGAGGAAATGAGCTAGGAATGTGCTCACGAAGAGAAATGTGGAGCAGAATGTGTGAGGGGAATAGTGAAAGACAGGGTCACAGAGAAGCTGGTGGGAGTGGGAATGGGGAGGTATTCGATCATATAGAGCCTGGTTGGTGATTATTAGGGCTTTTATTCCAGTGGAGAGTTTAGGTCTGATTTATGTCTTGAAATGGTCACTAATTGCTGTGCTGAAAATACTGTTGAATGTAGGGCTGCAAGGGGTAGAGACAAGGGCACCAGCAGAGAAACCATACATGTGGATGAGGCTAACCTAAACAGTGGCTGTCATATTTTATCTGTAAAAAGTGATTCATTGAGTCCAGTGTGTTTTCAAGGGGAAGAAAATTAAGCTGCATCTCTAAAGAATTAGTGAACATACTTACCACCACAGTTGGTGCTGCCACAAATCACACCTCTCCCACATGCAGAATATACTCACTTCCTCCAAGGATCCACCAAAGGACTCCGTTTACAGCATCAGCTTGGAATTTAGGTAATTATCCTTTAATTAGGCCCTAGTATGGGTGTGCCTCCTTGGGTATAGTTCCTTAGGCACAATTTCATTTGATGTGAAGATATGTGAACTAAAGAGACAAGTTTTTTGCCCATCACATATCCAACATACAGTGGTGTGGACAGGCAGTGATTTTGAACAGGCATAGATTTCTGTTCAAAAAGAGGAAAACAGCTGGCTGGCTTGGTGCCTGTAGCATAGTGGTTCCAGTCAAATGCACTGAGGGTGGTGGGTTTGAGCCCAGCCTGGGTCAGCAAAACAGCAATGACAACTGCAACAAAACAATAGCCAGGCGTTCTGACAGGTGCCTGTAGTCCCATCTACTTGGGAGGCTGAGGCAAGAGAATCACTTAAGCCCAAGAGCTTGAGGTTGCTGTGAGCTGTGATGCCACAGCACTCTACTGAGGGCGACATAGTGAGACTCTATCTCAGAAAAAAAAAGGAAAATGGAAGGCACAATGAAAATGCTGGTTCACAGCAGTTGAGATAGTTGTCTGGGAAAATGTTGAAAATTCCTTGATTAGGACTTCTACTCCCACATAGGAGTGCTTCTTTATGGCTCTTATTTCCTCTTTCTAGACTCTTGAGTCCACACTGTGAGTCATCTTTTCTTTTTCATGAAAAATAGTTCGTATTTGCAGCTGCATAGTTTTCTTTGTTAGCTTCTTCACCAGTAGAAATTTGAGGGCGCAAAGGCCTCTTTTCATTTTGTACTGACTCTATACCTCTCAGTTTAGCCTAGTAGAGTTTATTTTAAAAATTTTTGAGTGTTCTGTGAATCTTATTGGAATTCATGCCATTAGACAAAAGTCACACTTGCAAACCTTTTCTAGATAATCTCTTTGTACCTTGAGCTTTTGCTGGGATTACTGAGGATTACACCACCTATAGAGGATAGAATTGTATCTCCCCCCAGAAGATATGTTCAAGTCCTAATTCCTAGTGAGGCCACTATGAGTGTGACCTTACTTGTAAATAATGTCTTTATGGATATAATCAAGCCATAATAAGACCAAACTGGATCCAGGAGGCCCATAATCCAATGGTTGGTGGTCTTATAGGAAAGCCATGTGGGTGGCTCACACCTGAAATCCTAACACTCTGGGAGGATGAGATAGGTGGATCTCTTGAGCTCAGGAGTTGGAGACCAGCCTGAGCAAGAGAGAGACCTTTTCTGTCTCTACTAAAAATAGAAAAACTAGCCAGGTACAGTGGTGAGTGCTGGTGGTCCCAGATACATAGGAGGCTGAGGCAGGAGGATGGATCACTTGGAAAGGAGTTTGAGGTTGCTGTGATCTTGGCTGATTTGATGTCACTCTAGCCTAGGACAACAGAGTGAGATTCTGTCTTTAAAAAAAAAAAAACAAAGAAAGAAAGAAAGAAAGCCATGTGAGGACAGAAGCAGAGATCGAGATCATAGGTCTACAAATCAAGGAAGGCAAGAATTACTGGCAACCAGAAAAACTAGGAGAGAGTCTTGGAACCCTAAGAAGCCTCTAGAAGGAACTGAGCCTACCAATACCTTTCCAAACAGTGAGAGAATAAATTTCTGTTATTTAAAGCTACCCAGTTTGTGATATTTTCCCAGCAGCCCTAGGAAACTAATACAACATCCTTAAGCGTCCTAAACCAATTGTTTAACTTAATCATTCTCTGGCACCATTTTAGATCAGAGGTCTTAACAAAGAATCTCTCTCTCTTTCTCTCTCTCTCTCTCTCTCTCTCTTTTTTTTTTTTTCTTAGAGATAGGGTCTCACTATGTTTTCCAGGCTAGTCTTGAACTCCTGGGTTCAAGTGATCCTCCTTGAGTAGCTGGGACTACAGCTCTCAACAGAGAATTTGTACAGTCTTACCCTTGGCTTCATCTCAAACCAGTCTTTTGGCAGTACTCTAGGTTAGATATTTGCTTGAAATCCATTTCTGAATTTTAATATCATTTACTATCTGGAGATGCTAGAAATTCTCAGAATTATGCAACCCTAATTCCTTTTTGCTTAAATATCTTCCCTTTATTTATTCTTCTGCTTTTGTATTTTAAAATAAGCAACAAGAAGCAGCCAAGCTCGACCTTCAAGACTGGAAATCTCTTTGAATTATCAACTAGTTCATGAGTTACAACTTCTACTTTCCATGTTATGGCAGGCAACAAATTTTGCCAGTACATGCATTTTGCCTGCAGTTTCCAATTAGATTTTTTTCAACATGTCCTTATGCTCTCACCCTGAACTTCCTCAAAGGCCACAGTGCTTCTGCTGTTTCCTCAAGACTCTTCAAACTTTCACTGAAGCTCTCCTCAAAGTCCTTCTGCTAACGGTTTCTGTCCACTGCTAGGTTCCAAAGATACACCCATATTTTAGGTTTTTATTATGGCAGCAGCCACTTCTAGTTACTCAAATCTGAATTAGTTATCTATTGCTGTATAACAAATTATCGCAGAGTTTAGTAGCTCTTTGTTTAGTTAATAAACAAATATTTATTAACTCACAGGTTCAGTGAGGAATAGCTTAGCTGAGTGGCTGTGGCCCAGGGTCTCATGAGCTAAGGTATAGTCATTTACAGGATTGATTTCAGCTTACATGTATTTTGGCAAGTTTGTTCTAGCTGTTGTTGGTAGACTCAATTCCTCATCATGTGGATCTTTCTAAAGGACTCCTGTGGCATTCTCCCAGAGCAGAGCCAAGAGAGGTGCAAGGAGGAAGCTTTTTTTTTTTTTTTTTTTTTTTTTGCCTTTTTTGACCTTATCTCAGAAGTCACAGATTATCAGTTCTGCCATATTCTATTAAGAAGTGAATCACGAAATTGAGACCCCACTCAGGGGAGGATATCAAATATTTTTTGAATGCTTTAAAATGAAAATGAAGGATTCTAAAAAAGGTGAACACATAGAAACAGAGCAGAGGGTAGAATGGGATTGCATGTCAAAGGATACAAAATTTCAGTTAGGAGGAATAAGTTCAAGATATGGGTTGTACAACATGATGACTATAATTAATAACAATGTATACTTGAAAATTGCTGAAACAGTAGACTTTAAGTGTTTTCACTACAAATAAATATGAGGTTTATGTGTATATTGATCAGCTTGATGTAGTCATTTCATAATGTATGCATGTTTAAAAACATCATGTTGTATACCAAAATATTTTGCTAATTAAAAAAATTAAAAAACACAAGAGCAAGCAAAGAAATGGGTAATACATGTGGTGTAGTTACCTATTTTTTAAAAGTTCAGATTATTATGGACGTACATATTACTGGGTTACATAGTTTGCTTTTGTAAGATTAAAGTCCATGTTAGAGTTGTGTCCTTCACCTAGGAAGGAGATACCCTTGCAGTGTACCTGTGGGGTGGGAATTTACCCAGTTTTTTCTCTCTCTCCTCCCCCACTTGAATTTAATTGAGTTTTTCTCTTTTGTGAGCATGTAGTTGTTAGTCTACTGGTTCTAATTTAGTACTGAGTACATGTGATGCTTGTTTTTTTCATTCTGGTGATACTTTGCTTAGGAAATGTTTCCAAATCCATCTAGGTCAGCGGTTCTCAACCTGTGGGTCGTGATGCCTTTGGACTGTATTAAAGGTTTGTGGCATTAGGAAGGTTGAGAACCACTGATCTTATTTGTTATAAATGATAAGAAGTCTCCATCTTTTTTATGGCTGAATAGTATTCCATGGTGTACGTAATTCATTCATGTGTTGAAGGGCACCTGGGTTGTCTCTGTCTCTTTTCAGCTGTGAATTGACCTGCTGTAAACATTTGAGTGAAAAGTGTCCTTATGGTAAAATGTCTTTTTTTCTTTTGGGTAGATACCTACTAATGGGATTACAGTATCCAATGGTAGGTCTATTTTTAGTTCTTTCAGGAATCTCCATGCTTCTTTCCACAGAAGCTGCACTAGTTTTCAGTCCCACTAACAGGGCATGAGTGTTCCTTTCTCTACACACCCACATCAGCATTTGTTGCTTTGGGGCCTTGTGATGCAAGCTGTTTTCATGGGAGTTAGGTGATATCTCAGAGTGGTTTTGATATGCATTTCTCTGATGGTTAGGGACAATGAGCATTTTCTCATGTGTTTTTTGGCTATTTGTCTATCCTCATAAAAAAGTTTCTGTTCATGTCTCTTGCCCAGTTTTTAATGTTTTTTTTTTTTGTTTTTTTTTTTTTTTAATCTTTGCTTGTTGATTTGCTTCAGTACTTTGTAGATTCTGGTTGTTAGTCCTTTGTTGGATTTGTAGCACACAAATATCTTCCCACATTCTGTAGTTTGTCTCTACTTTCTTGATTGTGTCTTTAGCTGTGTAGAAGAAGCTTTTATACTTGATTGGTCCCATTTATTTATTTTCATTGTTGCTGTGATTTTTCTTTTCTAATATTGGCTACTACCATTGTTATAAGTAAGGTGGAACCCAGGGGGTTAAAAGTGCATATCATTTATAATGCAGGATATTGAAAGGAATGATTTCTTCAATTTTTTTCTTTTGCTGAGACATTACCCCATTATCTCTCTGGTTAGCAAAGACCAACTCATAACCAAAGAGATAATGGGGTATTCAGATTGACAGGTGCCAGGCACATGTGTAGGGTTGTGTTTGTGTTATAATCATCTGAAATACCCTTAAAACAGGATTATTCTTAAACTTAAAAGAAGGGGACCCTTTAATGATACCATATACAAAAACTCAATGTATAAAGAACATAAAAATAGAATTACCCTTGTTAAAGGGAGGAGGGCCCCAAATCCGACTGGCTCAGCCTCTCTTTCAACCCCTCCTGTTGATGTTGATGCTAGATATCCAAGTCTCTTTTCAGCCTAATTCATAAGAATTTATTAATCTATAAGATAAGCCGAGCTCAGGAAGGTAGCCATAACAATAATATGCTAACATACCACCAGGTGGCAGACTGATTTCTAGTGCTTTCTCTCATAGAGTAGTGATGGCTTTTGTGGAAAGCCATTTTGGTTTGGGGAAGTAGATGCTGATTAGTCAACCATGAATATATGTAGAGTACTGTCATTCATCTATTGTCTTATCTAATTTTTTCTCTTCTAACAGAATAATCCAACAGATCTTTGCAGGATTCTTTGCAAATTCTGCGATTCCTGGATCCCCACACCCCTTTTCTTGGTAAGTAACTAATTGCTTTCTTGCTTACTCTGTTGGAGTGGCATCATTTTATGTGCTATAGTTTCTGTACTATAGAGAGAAAGAAAAAGAGCTGCATGGGTGAGTATGTAGATGTGCCCGGATGGCTGTTAGACTGCCTTTATCTGCTGAGCCCAAATTTAATTTAATCAGAACTTACTTTTTATTGTTCAGACTCAGGAGGACCATCCTGGTTCCCCAGGGTGTTTGGGTGCTGGAAATGTCTGATTCTGTTAATATCTAGGCCTGAGAGTTGTGTTGAGGTGAGGAATGAGGTGGTGCCTGCCAGGATTAGGATCCGATTTGTAAGTTTCCCCTCTAGACTGTACAGGAAGATTTCATTCCTTAAGAATTTCTGAAAAAATAACATTTCACTTTCTTTTTCCAAAGTAAGAAGGTTTGTCAGAAGAAACGAAAGACTGTCATTGAGTATTAGAATGACACTTACGTCTGGTGGGGGTAAAAGATAGAATTTCTTCTTGTCTGGATAATTATTTCTAACTGTCCCAGAAGGCTTCTTTGCTCAGAGGTGCCTCAGTCTTTCCATATAATTACATATAATTTCTAGCCCTTGGTTCCTTTAGTCATGTTTCAGCCAAAGAGTGGACCTCTGTCATCCAGGGTAGTACACCAGCGGCTCAAAAAAAAAAAAAAAAAAAAAAAAGAGGTGCTGTAAGTCCCTTTTGTAATTGCTTTATGTTGTGATGCAGAGACTGCGATGGCTGCTTCTCTGAAGTCTCCTCATTGTCCAGATGGTTCCTGAGAATAGGGCAAGTCTGCTATAGATTTTGACCAGTCATGAAGGGAAAATTCTCCTTAGAAAACAGCTCCGTCTATGTTTAAGTGGGTACAGAAAAAACAAACTTTTTTTAACCAACTGGCAGTGAGTCACTTTTTTTGCTCTGGTGTGTTATGTGGTATTTCAAGTAGCTCCACATTTTATATTCCAGTTAAGTAAAATTCCTAGAGAATGAGAGATTATCTCTGGATAATCTACTTAATCTTGAAAGTAAAAAGAATTTTTCTGCCTCTTCATTGTATAAGACTAGTAACATTTTAGCTCTGAGAGAGAACAGGATCCTTCTGCCCATTTTTTCCTATGGTATAAGGCAGAACCTGGTCACTCTAGCTAATGCTTCTGTCTCATCTCATATATAGGAGCGGGATGCTGCACTCCAACCCTGGGGACTATGCCTGGGGTCAGACAGGGCTTGATGCCATTGTAACCCAGGTGAGGAGCTGCCTTCTGAGGGTGTCTGTTCAGTATGTTCTGTGGTTCCACAGGCTTCCTGCTTTCCTTCTGCTACTTTCTGAAGTGGGGGTCACTCTGCTCTCTCTAATATTTTGAGCTTTGGGTTTCCATTTTACAAGGGGGTAAATTGTTTATGGATTTAGCTTAGCATTCATGTACCTCCTTAGGTCCAAGGGGATTTCTAGAAGATAGTTTCATCTCCACAGGAAGAAAAGGCTTCTTCTGTAAAAAACAGTATATTGGCCTCTCTTGTTCTGTCCTATGAGGATACTGTTCACAAGTACTTCACAAAAAAGAGGAGGGTCTCCTTATATGTTGAAGCAGGGATTTCTGCTAGATGGAGCAAAGTAGGGGAAGGAAGCAGAGAAAAAGGTATTCCCATGCCATGTATAATTGCTCCTACTTGTTTATGTTCATTTTAATTTGATTAGTTTTTTATTTCCCGTGTGGATTGCTGAGACTAGAAATCATGCTATTTATACCCACATCTTCTTATAGGCAGTAATATACCTATTTCTTAGCTTACTTTATGCTACTTTCATACGCTCACCCTTTTCTTCCTTCTAGTAGAATCAAGTTTTTAGACTGGCTGTATTACTTTTTATTAAGCTGTAGTTTTATTTGGACATCACAACACCGTTGCTGCCCCTGAAATTAATTATGGCCAAGGGTGGGCATTTCAGTCTTGAGTCTATCTATAGGCTTATACTTATGTTACTCTTAAATTGTGTGGCAATGATTAGTGTTCTGGCAGCAGGGAAGGGGAAATCCAAGCCTCTCGGCCTTACAGAAATAAAAGGAACTAACATTTCTAATATCTGCTCTGTTTGTTCTCAGCTGGAGAATCTCTGGGGAGATTGAGATCTCTGCCACTTCTTCTTTTCCTTTTTCTTTTTTTGGTAGCTTTTAGGACAACTGGAAAACACAGGGCCTCCTCCAGCTGACAAGGAAAAGATTACATCTCTTCCAACAGTGACAGTAACTCAGGAACAAGTCGGTAGGTTCATTTTTATGCTTATTCTGTCATTTTCTGATCTATGTTAAAAATCCCAGTACGTTCCTACATTAAGGATCTATAGGTGAAGCTATAGCTCCCTGAGATGCCTACCTGGGTGCCAGATCTAGAAGGTACCATTCATTAGGTTACTTTTTCACTACATTAGTCAACAGGTATTTCCCAAGCAATTACTATGTTCCATTGGAAATAGAGTGGTACAAAGATATATGATTTGATTGTAGTAAGTTGAAGAACTTTGCTAGTGGTAGCAAAACTTATCAACTGTTTAAAAAAGTGTTAAAATAGTTTTGGACAGATGTTACTGACTTTGGGGAAGGGGAAGAGAAAAAATGAGGGACTAAGAATTTGTTTTATATTTACTTTGTCTCAACTACAGTTAGATACAGTAGACAGAGATATTCTTTTATTTATAGGCACTAAAGGAATTTAGTGATTAGAATAATATTTTGGACTGGAAGTTTCTTTCCCCATAACTTCAGGTTTAGAGTCAGAGGTGATTTTGAAGACAAGATGGGCCATCTTAGGTCATTCTATTTAAGAAAAATTGTGTGTGCCAATATAAGAGTATCAAGATGGACACGGTGTCTGAGTCAGGTGTTGTAAGGACAGTGACCTTACTACATTTGAAGTAGAATGTAGTGGGAAGCATGACTGGAGAGGAAGGGTGATTCCTTGTTACAGAGGACCTAGAAACTGCAAGAGAAGTTAGGGTTGAATATTTTAGGTAATAGGTAAGTTTTCTATGTTACCAAATAGAGGAATGAAGGAACTTAAGTGGTCTTTAGAAGATTAGCCTGGAGGTAGAATGTAAAATAGTTTGGAAGGAGGGAGAGCAGAAACATATTTAAGAGGCTATTGCAGTAGTCCAGGTAGGTTCAGATGATGGTTAACAATGCTAACAGAAAGAAAAAGGTAGATAATAAGATGTAGGAGAGGAAAGGGTCAAAGATGATTCTAAGATTATTCAGTTTTGTAATGTTGCAGGTAGTGCTGCTATCTTCAGGGATGAGGGAATAGTGAATGGGCCCTGGTTTGAGTAAAGAGATGATGTGATATTTTTAATTTGTTGATTTTGAGGCATTCAGCTGAGAATCCAAGTGAAAAGGAAATGGGGATTACTATGAAACTGGCTTTAGGGAAAATTAGCTGTTAGCAAAATGTAGGATATATTTAGAGGGTTAAAGGACTGGAATTAGGGAAACTACCTGGGAGGCTGTTGTAGTAGACAAGGAATGAGAAGTAAAATTTAGAATTTGGGCAAAGGTGGTATGAATGGAGAGGAAGGAGTGAATCTATTAAGTGGTGGTGCTATTCCAAATACCTCGATTGCTGTTGGGGCCTGGAGCATATGCCAGTCATTAGGGACTAGGTGGTATTATTAACCAAACTTGGGAAACTCAGAACTTGCTGGTTGGAATTCCCAGTGTGGTTTTTAATTATTTTTTCTTAGAGAAGAGGACTTTCCTATCTTTTGAGTTAGTATGGCTTCTGCCCCCTCTTTCCAGACAGAGTCTCACTCCAGTTGCTCAGGCTAGAGTTCCATGGAGTCAGCCCAGCTCATAGCAACCTCAAACTCTTGGTTTCAGGTGAGGCTCCTGCCTCAGCCTCCTGAGTAGCTGGGACTATAGGCACCCACCACAACACCAGCTACTTTTTCTGTTTTTAATAGAGACAGGGGTCTCACTTTGCTTAGGCTGGTCTTGAACTCTTAAGCTCAAGTGATCCTCCCACTTTGGCCTCCCAGAGTGCTAGGATTATACATGTGAGCCATTGTGCCTGGCTTCTGGTACAGCTTTTAATTAATAACTTGTATAGAGGACTTGGGGCAGCCATGCTGAAAAGAGCAGGTTAAACCTGGCTTGAAACATGGAATGGGAACTGCTAAGATGAGTCTCTTGATTGTGGTGGACAGGTTACCATTGTTTCCTAAGTGGAAACTGACTACCAGAAGGCTGCCACATGTTTGGGAAATTGTTTTTCTTATTTTGCTAACAGATAATCTAAGCCCCAGTTTATTTTTTTCAACTCTTTACATTGAAAAGTAGGCCTAATAGTTCCTATATAGGCCTCATTGGAATAGGCCCCATTCATCATTCCTCCTTTTCACATTCCTGTCTACTACCACTTTTACCACCATTCTGAAATATAACTCATGCTTTTTACCTGCTTCCCACTTGAATGCATTTTTTCTTTGTCTCTGTGTCTGTTTTTTTGTTTGTTTTTGAGAGTCTCAAGCTGTCACCCTGGGTAGAGTGCCGTGGTGTCATAGCAATCTCAAACTCTTGGGCTTAAGTGATTCTCTTGCCTCAGCCTCTCGAGAAGCTAGGACTACAGGTGTCCACCACAACATCCAACTAATTTTTGCTTGCAGTTGTCATTGTTTTTAGCTGGCCCAGGCCGGGTTCGAACCCGCTAGCCCCCGTGTATCTGGCCAGCACCCTACTGACTGAGTTATGGACTTCACCTCTGTGTCTGTTCTTTATACATTCTTTTGGTACTTAGAGACATTGGGTTGGTTTTTTCTTCCTTCTTTTTGCTTGCTTACTTTAAAAGGCATTTCCTCCTCCAACAGATATGGGTTTAGAGTGTCCAGTATGCAAAGAAGATTATACAGTTGAAGAAGAAGTCCGGCAGTTACCCTGCAATCACTTCTTTCACAGCAGTTGTATTGTACCATGGTTAGAACTGGTGAGTATAGCAAGTCGCATCTTCTCTGGGGGATGGGTCAAAGTAAAGGTGTAGTTAACAGTGCATGGAGAGTTACATAGATCAGATTTTAATCCCATAAATCCCTGGATGACCCGTGGTACCACCATTAATGTTTTATTGAAAAGCCTTTTAGAACTTTTCTAACCATACACTGGCAAAGTATACCCCACAGGCCACTGTGGGCTGCCACCTGTGTTTGTAAATAAAGTTTTATTAGAACATAGCTATGTTCATTTGTTTACAGGTTGTCTTTGGCTACTTTTGTGCTACATTGGCAGAGGTGTTGTGGCCTGCAAAGCCTAAAATATTTACTCCTATCCCTTTAAATAAAAAATTTGCTAACCCCTGTTCTGTACCATATGGAAAGTGGTAGCCACTTACCCTCCTGTTCTGTTTAGTTCTGTTTGATGGTATGTGTTAGCTATTAAGTTGTTGGCTTAAAATTCTGTCAGTTTTGCTTAAAGTTCTGTTTGGGAGATATACTGGCATTATATCTTAGAGCCCTTTTGTTTTTCTATTAATAGTTGCCAAGTCATAATTTTTGATGTGCCAACTAACAGGATTCTTTAATACTCCCAGCTTCTCAGGTCAGGTTGTTTATATGAACTGATATTTTTCTGTTTCAGCATGACACATGTCCTGTATGTAGGAAGAGCTTAAATGGTGAGGACTCTACTCGGCAAACCCAGAGCTCTGAGGCCTCTTCAAGCAACAGATTTAGCAATGATAGCCAGCTACATGACCCATGGACTTTCTGAAGCTAAAGACACCTGAACCAGGGCTGTGGTAGTCTTCTTACCATAGCTATAGATTGTATCAAAACAAAAACAGAGTAGATTGATTTAGGAATCACATAAGAAACCCCAACCCATGATATTAATGCAATGAGTGTTTTTCTTCTCTAAATTTAAAGCTAACATTTACAGATGAAATTGTATCTACAACGAAATGCCTCTTATTCCTGAATTTGGAGTGATAATTTTATAAGTGAAACTTAATTATGTGGGCTTCCTCTCACTTGAATAGAATCAGTTCTTTAAAGTCTAGCTAGGGGTGGCGCCTGTGGCTCAGTGAGTAGGGTGCTGGCCCCATATACCAAGGGTGGCAGGTTCGAACCTGACCCCGGCCAAACTGCAACAAAAAAATAGCTGGGTGTTGTGGTGGGCACCTGTAGTCCCAGCTACATGGGAGGCTGAGGCAAGAGAATCACCCAAGCCCAAAAGTGGGCGGTTGCTGTGAGCTGTGATGCAACGGCACTCTACTGAGGGCAACAAAGTGAAACTCTGTCTCTAAAAAAATAAATAAATAAATAAAGTCTAGCTAGGGCCCTGCTATCTGTCATGTTGCCTTGTAATGAATGTTTCCACCTCCTTCTCCAGTCTTTACCCTGGCATTAGTGTATTTTACAGTAAATACAGTGGAAACACAGCCCTAAAGTCCTCCTGATATAAAGTCCTTTTGTCTTAATTGTACAGACATCTTACTCTTGACCACATTAGCTATGAGGTGAGGTCAAATTAATTCAGGAATCCGAGACTAATGATTTTTGTTTTGTCTTGCTCCCCAAAGAGCAAATCAAAGAAAAATTACAATGGAAAGGAAGAAGTGGCCTGCCGTCATATGCTTTGGTTTATCCTGTTTTAATTATCAAGAACTACTTCAGGAGATGCAGTTTTCCCAAAAACCAGTGTAACATGTCTTGGGAGTCTTGGGTTGGTAGGGATCTAATTCTGGTTCCTTTTTGGGAATGAGTTGGACAACATACAGGCACAGAAAGAAAGATGTTAGAAATCTTTGCTTCTGAGATTTGTTTTTTAATGATTCCCAACTTATTGTTTACTGTCTTTGGCTAGGAATCCTAAAATATTTTTCTGCACAGAAATAAGATTACTTCATACTGCTTCTATAGCCAATTCACAGTTTTTGGTAATTCATTGATCTTTAGGAATTAAGACTTTACATTGTCTCATTTTAATTTTTGAGCCTATTTTTTATCTCTGAAACTTTCCTGTTCTACTTGTCTGTACTTGGAATCAAACTGATTGCTGTGATCATGCCCCAAACAACTTGGCCTGAGAGAGGTAGGCCTAATTGTTGTCAGCCTAACAGTGTACCATGTATATGCTCTTTGGAGCATTTAAGTTTTTAAAGTTGAATAAATGGAGGTCAAGAATGTTGTTGGAACTTCAGAGTCTCATAAGGAAATGATTTGGGTATATAACAGTTAGTTTTATAACATTAAAAAAGACATTAATGGGGCGCAGAGGGTCAGGTCATTATTTGTATCGTTAAATCAGTTCCTTATAGTTTGGACTGATCAGAACAAGAATGACACTCTTTGGTGAGTCTCTTTTTTGGCTAAGAGTATTTCTTCAGTTTTTGTTCAAGTCATACAGTGATTAGGGGGTGAGGGGATTGGATTACAGATGTCTTTGTACTTTGGTAGAGAAAGGAGTCAGGGAGGGAAGAAAAAAAGAGTGGCCTGCTGCACTAATGGCCTGCCTTTAAAAGTTGTGATAAAGTGTAGCAAACAGGATCAGGCTATGTTTTATCTGAAATTTTCACATGTTTTACTCTGATAGAGGACATGAGACTCATTTTCCTCTTTCCCACACCTATCCCACTTAATGAATCTGAGTTTTTTTTTTCCTATAATGGGAGATACCTCTGACTTCCAGATTAATTTATATTATGGAGTTAGGGTTCTTCAGAAATTTATTATAAGAAATTGTCTCACACAATTATAGAGGCTAATAAGTCCCAACATCTTCAGTGGGCCAGCTAGAGACCCAAGAGAGCTAATGGTGTCATTCTAGTTTGAGTCTGAAGACCTGAGCACCATGAGAGCTAATGGTGTAAGTTGTTGTCTGAATGGCAGCAAGAACTGATGTTTCAGTTCTAATCCAAAGGCAGGAAAAGACTAATGTCCCAGCTCAAGCAGTCAGACAGGAGGAATTATCTCTTACATGAGCAAGAGTCAGCTTTTTGTTCTATTCTGGCCTTCAGTTAATTGGATGAGGGCCCACCCACATTAGGGGAGGCCATCTTCTTTATTCAGTCTACTGATTCAAATGTTAATCTCATTCAGAAACACCCTTACAGATACATCCAAATAATGTTTGACTAAATATCTGGGCATCCTATGGCCTTGTCAAGTTGACATAAAATTAACCATCAAAAGGAAGAAAAATAGAAATGATGTACACAAGTGTTCCTCATCCCATTTAAGTGTTATCAAGTGAATAGTGTGTCTTGTCTGTGAGAAATGTCTGCCTTGGCTTAGAGACCTCAGTACTGTCATTAAACAGTAGAAGAAACATGAGTGGGATATTGACCATAATTTCTATGTGTATAATTTCTGTGTTTTTCCTTCTTAACCTAAATTAACCTGGAAATCTGAGAGACTTCCATTCTATGAAGAAACATTTTAGATTGATTGGTCTAAGACCAGAACATGGCTGGTTAAGTTTATTTCTAGGAATAGCTTTCCTTTAAATGTTTCAAATAGTTTAGACATAGTGCCCAAATCAGAGGGCTAGGTAACTTGTACTTTACAGGTTTTCATTCCTTTGAAGTTGGAAGGCTTGCATACTCAGGAATCTGGAGCCTTTAGGGAGCCCAGGGAGAAACAGTTCAGCTTTCCCTGATTGTCAAAGAGAAAAAAAAGCTTGCAATTTCAGATCTTGAACCCTTATTGTGAACTTGGCCTTTATGTTTGTATTAAATTGAATTCCATGAAGAGCCAAACAGATTGTTTTCTTATTTTGAATGTCTTTTTTTCTTTATTTTGTCCACTAGAATTGTCCTATAGAGAGAGAAAGAGAGACTACATGCATTTATTTTCCCCCTCTTGTTTGTTACACTTTGAAACAAGAGGGAAGAAAAGTATTTGGTTAGCACATAATTAGGAAAGATTTCTTAAAGACTGGTAGAGTAGGAAACTGAGAGGTTAGAAAGACCAGTGCTTTGGCTTATTGCATCTTAGGTAGTTTCAGACAGGTTAGTCAAACACATCGTCTTACGGGTTATTTCTCACTGGACTGAACTGGAGAGTTGGATCGGAAGGGCAGAGATGTGGACATTTATCTGTGACGTCTTTAAAGTTTCAGAGTTAATGAGTTGGGAGCTGGGAGAAGAAATATTCCTGGCATTAAAAACTAATTTTCCCTCAGAGTGCCTATTGCCAGTTCTCTGAAAAGAGCTGAGAAACGTAACATTTTGTTCCTGTTGCTATAGCTCCTTAACTTTCTTACAGTAATGTTTTTAATGTCTAAGAAAAAGTAATTAGGCAGAAGATGTAGAAATGGCTATTAGGTAAATAGCTTCTGTAGTTCCTTATACATTTTGTCAGCATTTGCTGCATTACATTTGATAAGGTGCTTCTTAGATGATTTTATTTGAGCAATACTCTGGTCTAATAATTAGTTCTCAAGTTGGAAAGAAGATATTGGAGGAAGAACTTGTTTTTTCCCTCAGCTAGACTCACTTTGATTACATAGTTAGGAAAAAAATCCTTGTTTATGTTTTTGTATTACACATTTAAATATATATGTATATGTACACACACATATATAGATGTTTATATGTTCACAGACACACATATGAAGTATGTTCATATTTCATTCTGGGGGTGGAAGGGATATGGAGGGCACTGAGTTAAAGTGAGCAAGGCCAGAAGAGAGCAGGAACCCCACGGTCTGATTCTCTCATTCTACCTCCCTTAGGCCCTATTTCCATAAGTTCTCTGTTATGGCACACTCTTGGCTCAGTCAGGTAGTTTGTGTGATCTGTGGTGAAAGGATTCACTGGAGGTAAAAAGCTAATTTCTGAAGGTTACAATAAATGACTTTGGGGAAAAGTGTGTCCATCACCCACTGCTTCTGTGTTATGACCATTCGTACTCCAATATAGTTATCTACTGGTTTTTAAAAATTTCTTGGTAAATTTTTAAATTTACCAAACTGAATCTCTTATGATCTTCTGCATGCCTCAGTTTCTTTCTCCTCAGTTCCTAGGTGCTGTTTCCTTAAGGATTACAAATTAAATATATCAATTTTAATATAGTTTATCCGGAAGGAAGCATAGTCTGTGCCTGTTTTAAGTACCAACAGCAAAATAGTCTTTGGTACTTTGAAGGTGAGGGGCACTTCAGAGTTGGTTGCTAGAGCTAATGATCTAGGGAGGCCACTGAAGGAAGACAGATTTTAGGAGCAGGAGCAAGGTTGGTATTCAAATAGATATTCAGGTATTAGGGAAAAACCTTTCTGGGTCTCTGTGGTAGAGAGATGGGAAGATAAACGTGCTGTCTGCAAGAATCATCTAGTGAAGATTTGGGAATTGAGCATGACTAGTAGGAGAGAATATTCTTATTGAGAATTTCCAAAATGAGTCTCATATAAGTTCTGATGTGGGGAGTTGGAGAAAGGATTTGATGGGACAAACATCACAAGTGGCTATTCTGTAGGAAGACATCCTAAGTTAGAGCAGTGTCACTCACTGTCTTAGCACTCAGGCCGGGAGCCACAGCACTGGTTTAAAATAAGTGGTTTAAAGTAAGAGTACATTCATACATCTGGAGAAGTTCCCAGGATCGAAGTAGAGCCTTTGTCTGATCCAGAAGACATTGTGAAGTTTTGGTCTCGCGTACCTGCCCCATGGAAGTGGGATTGTAGGCATTTAACTCTTAAGATTTTATACATACGAACTTTGTTTTGCTGCCAGATCATGCTTGGTATCCACACATGTAGCGTCTGTGCGTTGTCTTTCCTCTTTCAACTAGGACATGTAGGTTTATGAATCATGGCATGTAGGCTTGTGTGATTCTTTACCTTTTCTAATAAGAAATACTATTTTTAAGGTCCCCAAATTATTTGATTCCTTTCTAACAAGATGATAGTTGTATTTTTAGTATTTTTTGATGAAAGAATACATTTAAAAAAGCTGCTGTGATTTCAATAATACTTTTAAGTCAATTTGTCCTAGTCACACCAGAATGTATATCCAGCTGAAATATAGGTTATATATACTTGTAAGATATCTTATTTAAATATAGAGACTGAAAATTTTGGGTTTACAGCTCTCTTGTGATAACTTCATGGTCAGTCACTCATGTAGCTTGGGCTTAAGATGTATATCCAGAAAACTACCTATTCATGCATGGAAATTTGTAGACTTACTTGAAATCAATTGTATCAACACATTTTGAGAGTAAAGATACAAATATTTTAGTTTTCTGTTTAACTGAGTCTTGAGATAAGCAGAATAAATAATATGAATTCTTTTAAAAGCAAGACAATTGACTTATGGTTGGTTTGTTTTATTCTGCTTAGTTCAAGTCAGAGCTAATAGTCTAATGCACTTGAATGTCTTGATAAATTTGGGCAGTGATCATGTGTCATGGATTTTTATATGTGGCCTATACTTACAGTATAGAATAATGGATGAACCCTTTCCTATAGTTGGACCTGTCTTCTTTGCGGACTTCCAGTGATTGTATAATGCTAAGTAGTTTCAAAAGATTCTTTGAATAGTAAAAAGCAAAAGACATCTCTTCCCATGTGAGCTTAATATTTAGCTAGAAACACAACAGAAAGATTAAAGTATTATGTAGTGGAGGAAGCTTTGGTGACTTTGGGGCCATAATTCAAATGGCTCTGACTTCTAAATCCAGACTCTTATTTGATCCTCAGAACAGCCTTGTGGAAACAGAAGATAGAGTAAGCAGTATCCCTTTTTTGCAGAGAAGTAAACAAATAGCATCTCAAAACTTCATTTGCTCAAGGATACACAGCTGGTATATTGCAGAACCAGAATTTGAAACCAGATCTTTTTACTCCATACCTAGTCTTTTTAACTCCATAAGACACAAAGTGTAAAATTCTTAATTTGAGGTTGCAAGACCATCCATAATAAGGGTCTTATTCATCTGTCTCAGCCTTAACCTCTTTGTTTCCATAAACCTTAGCTCCCACATTTGGCAGATCCTTGCCAAGGATCTCAGGTGAGGTATCCCTTTCCTTTTGATGGCTTGCCATATAGCTCCAACTAAATTGTCTGTTCTGACCTTTTCATTCATGTAGTTCCTCCTATGAGAAATATCCTGCCTCTTCCTTGATGCTTAACTATGACAAGAGGTCATCTGTCCAAAGACAAGAGGGTTCATGAATTTAGGAGAAAAAAAAACTTATAAAACCTACTATGGGCATTATTAAAAAAGAAATGACCAAAGAGGTTGGCAAGTACTTAGTTGAAGGTGGACACTTGGAATCTGTGGTGCATCTGGACAGCACAGACCTTTCTCTTCATCAGCAGTGCTGTGTGGATGCTGCTGAACACTATGGTCTGTCTTTGTTTTCTCATTTTCATGCCAGGTTAGTCACTGGGTTTGGCTCTCTTAACTTTCCTACCTATCTTAGCTTGTTTCTGCTCTATTTCCTTTACAGTGTTAAATAAAAATTTCTTCCAAAAAAATTGTTCTCATTCTGTTTTACTTTTTTTTTTTACTGTGTTGAGGGTGAGGGAGGAAAAGTTGTTCTGGGCTACAAAAATGCACATACTTATCCAATATTTGAAAATTGCACACCAGCCACTTTTGTGAAAGCTATTTTTATTTACTGCTGCACAGGAGGGAAGTGGGCAGGTTTGCTCCAGCAGTGAAGAGGGAAGATCAAGGAGTGCACTGTTAGGTCCTAGCTTGTATTTCCCCATAGTCTTAGCATATTTAATATTTCTTCCCTCGTGTCTTGTTTCTTTGTCTCTGTGCACATTATAATGAGAAGGATAATCAAGCTAGGGTCAGATGTATCTTGCTGCAAGTTTTTTTTTTTTCAGTTTCTTTTGGCACAAGGCTTACAAAGCTGTGGAAAGAAAAAGAAAAGTTTGTATTACTGCTTCAGAATTTAGAATAGCAACAGAATGTTTGATATAATAAAGTCTGACCTGTGCTGGGATGTGTGTTTGGCCCTCATTGTTATAGAGGGAATGGAAAAGGACTTTATATGTAGTGTGTCTTATTGTTAAAGTAAGAGTTATAACCTGGAGCACATCTAATTGATCCTGGTGCAAGGGGGTAGGGAGCCAGCTTTTGGTCTCTCCTTGCTGGGAAGTGTGACAAAGAAAAACTAAATGCTTCTCAAAAAGTTTAAGGTAGGTTTTCCGAATATGGCGCTGAATTGTTGGCACAGTGATAGGACAGGATTTTCCTTGAAATAATTTTCATGAGCTGATGGAGGCACAGAGATCCAGGAAACTTCCTCATCCTTTCCTCATGTGTAAGTGTGATAACTTGATTTATGTGAATCTTTCTGGACCTGAGGAAACATGTATACTTTTTATTCTACTGGACACTGCCTCTTCCATAATTCTTCTAACCCTTGGTGGGTGGGAGGAAGATAAAAGAAAGCTCTTAGATAGTATATTATTTCTTTGTTTAAGTGAATATCTATCTTTGATTTTTTCCTTTTGTTAACCAAGCCACTTGAATATAGGAGAAAACAAATAATTGGATTCAAAAGTTCAGAATTTATTTTGCAGATAACAGTAGCCTAAACAAAGGAATTTAGATTCAATAAACTAAGTCTAAAGGGTAAGACTGCTTGATACTCACTTCTTCCTGAAAATGCACAGGCTACTAACATTTGGCAGATTGTTGCCAAGGATCACAGATGAGATCTATGTTTTTTTTTTTTTTTTTGGTAATTTCAAGTTAAGGGGCTGGAATAGGGAGGGTTGGTGGGGTTCTGTTTCTGGAAATGGGAGGTGTCAGTCTCAGAGTGGGGAGGGTCATGAAGGAGATAAGAGAGGTGCTTTTCATATAGTAGGTCATTACTGAGAGTACAGGGTTGTAGAGTGAGAAGGACCTGGATTACTTTCTGTGAAGGGCACCATTTAACTTCTTTATGCCTAGTTGACCCATCATACCGATTCTTTGACAAACTTACCAAGAAGCTTACTGTGTGTCTGTTACTGTCTTTTTCTGGGATAAACAAGACAAAATCCCTGCATGTGTAGAGCCTGTACTCTGGTGGCATTCAAAGAGTAGTAGTTATTAATTTGAGGAAAGCCTAAATAAAATGGGATTAAGAATGCCAACGACAGGCCAAAGCCTGAATCAGTTGCTTGCTGTGCAAAGCATAAGGGCAAATTAATGCAAGCTCCAATCTTTTTATTATGTAACAGGGAAAACCCTGATCCATATTGATAATGGTGCTCAGAGGACTCAGCTATTCAATCTGGCCATTACCCTTTGCTGAGAAACTGCACTGTGCAAAGCCCCTTTCTCTATAGGTCTGTTTTTTGTTTTTTTGGGTTTTTTTTTTTTCAGTTTTTGGCCGGGGCTGGGTTTGAATCCATGACCTCTGACATATGGAGCCAGCACCCCACTCCTTTAAGCCATAGGTGCCACCCAGCAAGTCTGTCTTTTGCCTTCTTCATATAGTAGCTAAAGATCTGTTGCCTTAATTCATAGCCCTCTGTTCCTGCAACGAGTAGAGGAGGTTCTGTTAACTTGTCTCTCCCACATGGCTTCTTTCTTTCTTTTGCTTTCTTTTTTTTCTTTCTTTTTTTTTTTTTTTAGAGTTTGTTGCCCTCCATAGAGTGCTGTAAGGTCACAGCTCACAGCAACCTCCAGCTATTGGGCTTAGGTGATTCTCTTGCCTCAGCCTCCTGAGTAGCTGGGACCTGCCACAGCGCCTGGCTATTTTTTGTTGCGGTTTTGGCCGGGGCCGGTTTGAATCCGCCACCCTTGGTATATGGGGCTGATGCCTTACTCACCAAGCCACAGGCACCGCGGCACATGGCCTCCTTTCTGACAGGTCTTAACTCCTTCCCAGTGAAAAATGATTCATCTGTCTTCCTCTAGATCAGCGGTTCTCAACCTGTGGGTTGTGACCCACAGGAACTATATTAAAGGTCCGCAGCATTAGGAAGGTTGAGAACCACTGCTCTAGATATATGAGGTCTTTGGTACCTTTGGGCCTGTTTCACCCTTATATTAGTTTGAATTTTCCTTAGAAAATAAGGAGGTATAAATAGCACCCTCATTGCTTGGAGTGCTTAAGCATCTTCTGGACATACCTTGAAGGGTCACCAGATTGGTGACCAGCGTCACCCAGACCTTTGCTTGTAGGAAGCCTGAACTCACAGTGTCTTCACTATGGCTGAACTTGGAGTGTTGTCTTTGTTACAGTCTTGTCACTGTGTAATTCCCTGACTCTGGGTCAAAAGAGAATCATGGTTCAAGGGAAGGTTTCAGAAACCATTCATTCCTCCTTTTGCATCATCTCAGAGCATCTGTTATATGGTCTTAAAGGATACCTCCCAGCACAATTCATTGCCCAAATAAGTATTTTTAACATTTGCTGGTGGTGATGATGATGATGTACTTACACAGCAATAAATAATCTACTGAGTATCAGACACTGAGGATACAAATAAACCTTGAAAGAACTCAGAAGGCCATGGTGAGTGAATGAATGATCTATATAATATCACTTGGCACAATGCCTGGCACAGTAAACACTTAGTAAATGGTATGCATTATTTATTGATACTGTCTTAACCTGTCTGGTCTTAATAATTTTCACCTTCCAAAGGAACCTAATTTTCACATTTTGGGACCATCCATATGTCCTGGCTTTAATACTTAAAAGTTGCTAAGAAGATGAGAAAGCTATTCTTTCTTAGAACCTTCATAAGTAAAAACACATGGGGTATATTTAAAGAACACAAATACTAGGTTGTGAGGAGCAAGGATCTTAGTGTACGTCATTCTGCTCTATAAGGCCTGGGTCTGTGACTGGGATGCCCAATAAATAAATACTTGTTAGATGAATGAAAGAGGAATAGCCACTGGTGCAGTTTAACTGAAACAGATTATTTATATAAAGAGTAGGAGTTCAGGGCAGTGCCTGTGGTTCAGTGGGTAGGGTGCCAGCCCCATATACTGAGGGTGGCGGGTTTGAACCCAGCCCTGGCTAAACTGCAACAAAAAATAGCCAGGCGTTGTGGTGGGTGCCTATAGTCCCAGCTACTCGGGAGGCTGAGGCAAGAGAATCACCTAAAGCCAGTAGTTGGATGTTGCTGTGAGCTGTGATGCCACGGTACTCTATTGAGGGTGATAAAGTGAGACTCTTGTCTAAAAATAAATAAATAAATAAAAATAAATTGAAAAAAAAAAAGAGTAGGAGTTCATTTTATTATTTATGTGAATAATTCAGTGCCAGGATAAAGTAATTTAGACTTTACCTTAAAGTAAGGAGCCATTAAAACTCTGAAGGTGGTGTGGTTTGTACAAATTGCCATTTTAGTGAGATAAGTCTGGTGGCATTATGTAGAATGGATTGGAGGCAGAGAAAGTATTTAGAGCTGACTGACCATTTATTAGGCAGCAGCTTGGTGCCAGGCCCTGTGGTAAGTATGGGAGATACAAAGAGGAATAAGGCACTTGGTGATCTCAAAGAATCACCAGTGAGACTAATGTAATATATAAAGTGTGAGGTACTGAAGACCTGGAAAACACTTTGGGAAGGAAAGGAATAAATGTGGGAAAGAGCTAGTTGTACTTAGGAACTAACTGAGTAGGGGAAAAGAAAAAAGGAGGAACCAAGGTTTTAACTGAATGATGGACAGAATTAGGTCTTGGGAGGACAGGCTTGATTGTGAGTTTGAGCAGAGAATCCTTTTGTCAGTGGAGATGCTGAAACTCAGCAAAGAGGTCAGAACTAGAGAAGTTGATTTGCTGCTCAATTGCAAGGAGGTGCAGTTTTGAATCATGAGCAGATGAAAACTTAATGATAGCAGAAAAAAAGGTTGAAGGGTGTGAGGTGAATCTTAGGGAATACTCATGTTTTGAGAGGTAGGAGGAGGAAATAGAGGCAGAGAGGAAGGGAAAAGAACACCAGACAAGCAGGAGAACCAGAGGAGTAAGGAGTCAGAGAAGCCAGAAGAGATGAGAGTTACTGAAGTGCTGAATGCTGTAGCTAGATGAGACAGGAAGATACCTGAAAGCAAAGAAAACAGGTCAGAACCAAACTAAAGTAGAAAGTTTGAATTAACTAGCAACCATAGGAGGTGATGAAAACATGTGTTCACAGGTTCTGGACTAGTTTTTTATTGGGAGTAGATGATTCATTTATATTATTTATATTTGTTTTTCTTAAAGTTAAAAAGTAAGATGGTTGAAATTCTGTGAAGAATAATAGCAATGCCCTTTGCTCTCTTAGGCTTATTCCCTAGAGACAACCACTGCCAAATCTTTGAGAGGTTTTACTTTATTTCTATGTAATATGCCCATATTGCCACTTCCTAATGATGACATTTAGACATTATCTCTTGAGTTTCTGTTATAGTAGATGAGAATATGGTTCTCTTATACTTCTACCCCTTTTTCTCTGCATCCTTCCAAAAATAATATCACAAATTTTATTTAAATGAGTCATGTTTACCTAATTCAGACTCTGCATTATTTTTTGCAGAGTCAAGTTGTATGTTATGTTTTGTGAAATTTAGGGTTTTTTCTAGAGATAATTATCACCTGATTTTATTTTATTGCTTTTTTTTTTTTTTTTTTTTTTTGAGATAGTTTCACTGGATGGTTCTCGGTAGAGTGCATGGCACCATAGCTCACTGCAATCTCTAAATCCTAGGCTCAAGCGATTCTCTTGCCCCAGCCTCCTGAGTAGCTGGGACTACAGGCACTCACTACAACACCCAGCTAGTTTTGCTATTTTCAGTAGAGACCAGGTCTTGCTCTTGCTCAGGCTGGTCTCAAACTCCTGAGCTCAAGCAGTCCACCCACTGTGACCTTCCAGAGTGTTAGGATTATAGGCGTAAGCCATCGTACCGGCCCTATTGCTTTTTTTTTTTTTTAAACTAGCAGAGTTTTCCATATCCATATCCATAACTTTAATCCTTTAATCTGTCATGGGCCTTCAAAGAGACCTCTAAATTCCATTTTCTCTCTTCCCTTAGAGATCTTCTTTCCAAAGCTTCTTTCTCTTGTTTTCTTCTGAACTGATTGTCATTTTAGCTCCTTTTTCTTTTTTTTCTTTTTTTAAAAAAATTACTATTTTTTTTATTGTTTGGGATTCTTTGAGGGTACAAAGAGTTAGGTTGCACTGATTGCATTTATTAGATAAAGTCCCTCTTATAATTGTGTCCCACCCCCAAGACCCCAAGAGGTGTGTCATACACTGTGAGCCCTTATCCCCCTCTCTCCTCCCCTCTTCCCGCTTGCTCATTCCTCAACCCCCCTGCCTTGTATTAGCTCATCTACTGGCTTCAGAGTTTTTTTTTTTTAATTGTGTCTTTGATCCCAATTCTTAAAATTGTTCTATTCAAGAGATCTATTTCTTCTTGATTAAGTGTAGGGAGATGATGTGATTCCAGGTATTCATCCATTTCCTCCACATTGTCAAATTTCTGGGCATAGAGTTTCTTGTAATAGTAGTCAGAGATAATCTCTTGTATCTCTGTGGCATCTGTTATTATTTCCCCTTTGTTATTTCTGATTGAGGTTATTAGAGATTTTACTTTTCTGTTTCTAGTTAATCTGGCCAAAGGTTTATCAATTTTATTTATTTTTTCAAAAAACCAACTTTTTGTTTCATTAATTTTCTGAATGCTTTTTGCCCTTTTTCATTCTAGAATTTCTTCCTCTCCTTCCCCCTGTTAGATTTCTTGTTTCCTGGATCTCATTTTATCCACTTTACTGATTCATATTCTTATTTTACTGAGGCACATACTCTGGTAGCTTCTTTAAAAAGATCACATGGGCCAGGCGTGGTGGCTCATGCCTGTAATCCTAACACTCTGGGATGCCAAGGCAAGTGGATGGCTAGAGCTCAGGAGTTCTAGACCAGCCTGAGTAAGAGAGAGACGCTGTCCCTATGAAAAGTTAAAAAACTGAGGCAGGAGGATCGCTTGAGCCCAGGAGTTCAAGGTTGCTATGAGCTATGATGATGGCATGGCACTCTACCCAAGGCGACAGAGTGAGACTCCGTCTCAAAATAACTAAATAAATAAATATAAAAAGATCACATGGAAGTCAAAATTTTTTGAGTCATTGCATGTCTGATAGTGTCTTTATTCTTTCCTCACATTTGATTTGAAGTTTGGTGGGATGTAGAATTTTAGATAGAAATTTTTTTCACAATATTTGGAAGGATTGCTGTATTGTCTGGAGATACAGAAGCAGACGGTGACAGGATACTTTATGTGACTCGAGGAAGTCATATAAGCTGGGGCTGAACCGATTGCATTTAGGCTGTGCCAAGTAGTAGTGAAGCGGGAGCGTGCACACAATGAAGGCATGCAGAGATGACAGGCTTCACTGCCGCAGAGCATCAGAGATGGGGAGTAACTGTTTTGAGTTCTGTCAGCTTTTTGGTTTCTAATTCCAGGAACTGGAACTCATAAAGGGCCTCTGTACTTGTTTTCTTTTCTCCCTATGATCTGTGGTTGCTTGTGTGGGTTTCTGTTTCTTACAACTGTATGTTCCTTGAGATAAATATCCATTTATCTTTCTCTGCTTGCATTTAGAAATATAGCCATATCTCTGGGAGAGCTCCGAATTGGGAATCAGGGGGCCTAAATTCCAGACCTCTCTCTGCTTTTACTAGCATTCACCAGCGAGGGGCATTGCACACATTTCTTTTCACTCCTCTGGGGTAACTCCTTCCCTGTCATTAAAAATGGGATGACATTCCCAGTAAGATCTTTTAAATTAAAGACAAGATGAGATTACTCTGTATATGTGCTGCCAGTAGGACTGATGGGAGAGGACTGAGTAATGAAGGGCTTTTCCCAAGGAGGGAACTGCTGATCTAGGGCTCAAAATGTCTTGTATCTGCCAACCCTGCTTACTATCCCAACTGGTTGCATTAGGATGAACATTAGGGACTTACCTGTGACTAGAATGGAGAAAAAATGGCCCTGAAGGTGGATATCTGGCTTCTGACTTCGGGCACAGCACTGGTAGGTCCCACTATCCAATGGTGTAGCTTGGTTTATGGTGAACACCAACTGAGATGGCTTTTCATCAACATCAGCATCACGTTTCAGTCTCAGCTGTTTCAAGCTGGTTTCAGGGGAACAATCCCCAGACCTGTCCTTGCATAAAAACACTACCAACCCCTCAGCCTCTTCTTTCTTGTTCCACACAGTACAGATTAACTTTAGCTGCTTTCCTTCCTGGGAAACTAAGCTGGTGATATTTATGCATCCTGGAATGGGAAGGGAAGGATTACCCATGGGAGGTTAGGTAGATTTCCTCAAATTTCATCACACCTGCTCTTTTATTAGAGATACTGGAGTACAAACTAGCAGTGATAACTGGTGGACAAGAAACACCAATTCTGCCTTTGGCTGTGTGACTATAGCAAATTACCTAATTCCTTTGGCAAGAGTTTATTCTTTTTGAATATGAGAGTTAAGGGACTAAATACAAGCTCAAAGCTTCCATTCGTCCATAGAGTTATTTGTTCTTTCATTTAACAAACATATTCAAGTATCCATTCTTCCAAGCAGTATGCAAGCCCCACTCTCAAGGAGTTTAGAACCTAATGGAAAGATAGATTGGCAAAAAATTACGATTAAAATTTATAGATCCTATAATTGCAAGATTCCTGAGTTTGTCTGGAAGAATCAAGAAAACTTCATAGAGAATTTAGTACTTGAGTTGATACTTGAGGGATGAGTAAAACTTTTTCTACCAAATAAGAGATAAGAGAGATCATGGAGACACCAGAGAAGATTAAAAATGGCCACCATGTGGAATCAGTGAGAATGGACTGGAGAAACAGACAAGTTATTGAGGAACCATTGATATCCAAAGATCACAACTCTTTGATGGTGGCAATCTGTAGTCTTTATAATTTTCTCCACAAGTAATCCACAGCCTGGATACATAGGAGAAAACAGTTGGGTTAGCCCAAGATAATACCTTTGCCCAGTGCGTGTCTCTTTCCTCCTAATTTTCCCATTCATGGACACTACCACTTTGTCACTGTCTTTCCCTCTCCTCACAACTTCACTTCCTTATGCAGCTTATATTTTGTAGTCCACTGCTACAATCACTCCCTTATATCCACCCTTAGCTCCCTTAGCTTTACTACTTCTGTCAGGATTCTTTGCAAAACCCCACCCTTGGTTAAATCTAGCCCCCTGCTAAAAGCTCACCATACAGATGCTGATGCTGCCACCCCCTTCCTCACTCCCTCAGCAGGTTGAACCCCTGTGAAGTGTTTTTCCTTGTAACATTCCCTGTGGTAGACATGGTCAACTAAATTCATTCACAAGAAAATGTTGAAGCAGAGATGGAGGCTACCCCAGAGCTGTTAAGTGCCACCTTCACAGAAGAGTAGATTATGGGCTAGAGGCTGCCACATAGGGTTGGGGAACCTGTGACCTTCTAGGTCCTTAAGTGCAGCTTTTTGACTGAATCCAAATTTTGTAGAACATATTCTTTTATTAAAAGCAGTGCAACAGAGAAAGATGAAGCTTTTCTTGACTCCTTTGGGGCTTAAAAAGGAACAATCTTGAAATGAGAAGGCTGCAGGTTCCCCACCGCTGTGGCAGGTGAAATCTCAGAAATGGTTTATATTTTATTTCCACCCTCCAATTGGGACTTTTGTAGGGTCTCTATTAAAGTGCTTTCCCTGGTTGGGGTGGGGTGGGGGGCTTAGCTCAGTGGTTAGGGTGCCTCCCACATGCATGGGGGCTGGTGGGTTGGAACCAGCCCAGGCCTGCTAAACAAAACAAAACAAACAAACAAACAAACAAAAAAAATAGCTGGACATTGTGGCGGGCATCTGTAGTACCAGCTACTAGGGAGGCTGAAGTAAGAGAATTGCTTGAGCTCAAGAGTTTGAGGTTGCTGTGAGCTGTGATGCCAAAGCACTGTATAGAGGGCGACAGTGAGATTCTGTCTCAATTTAAATAAATGAATAAAGTGTTTTCCCTGTATTTAATTCTTGGTATAGCCATAGAGACATTTTATAAGTAAACTGACACAGAGGATTAAACTTGGTGCTAAAGTTGACGAAAACTCTAGCATCTATACCTCAAACCTGGATTTCATAATACAAGGTGGCCATAAAGTTTGTGTGCAATTTTTAACTTTATGGCCATCCTATATAAAAGCCTGAAGGAATCTTGGATTGAGGCTCCTTACAACATGTACCAGAGGCAGAATGTCTGATGGAGTTGCAACAGTATTAGTTCTACCAATAATAGTTTTTACCCTTTCATTAGGGTCAAGAAGAATGAGTCCTTTTCTTCCATGCTAAAAAAAAATCATGGGATCCATCCCTCCCCATTAACCCAAGTTTCTCCCTGATCGCTGTCTCTGCTCTTGGGTTTGTCCTCACCACCAGGTTGGATGTCCACAAATGCCTATAAGATGGCCAAGGCACAGTAGCTTCTTCCAGGTGCCATCAGCATCCTGCATGTTGTTAGAAGGCCCAGGAACTTGAAGCAGGTGTTGGCTCTGCTGGTCTTTGGCTTCACTCTCCTGAAAGCACAAGGGGACCCACTAGACAAAGGCTTCCGGGACTCCAAGCCCATCCCCCTGTCCCAGGCATTAACTTTGGTTGGCTAGAATACAATGGAGGTAGAGGAGGTCTTGGTGATGATAGTCCAGCTGGCTGAGCAGTGAGACACTAAATCAAGAGAGGCGTACAGGGGAGAAGCCAAGGAGGAAAGAGAAACAAACTAAAGATTATATATTCAGGTTATTTTTTCCTAAATGATTGCTTGGTCAAAGAATATGAGCATTAAAATTTTTTTCTAGGGTAACCAGGTTACTCTCCCAAAAGATAGTTGAGATTCAGATGCATACTAAAAATGCTTGGTAGTGTACATTTTCTCATTGTACATATTCTGTTAGCAATGGGTATTAGCTATATTTTACATTTTTTGCCAACCTGATAGATGAAAAATTAGATCTCATTGTTTAATTTTCTATTTCTATGACTAGTGAGGTTGAGGATCTTTTCATCTGTTTACTGGGTATGAGTACTTCTATGAATTGTGTGTTCATGTTGTTTGCATTTCTTTTAAAAAATCAACTTTTAGAAGCTTTCTCTATATTCGATATATTAACCCATCTGCCATTAAAAAAAAAAAATACTTTCTCCTACTTTGTTGTTTGTCTCTTAACTTTGTTTATGATACTTTTTGTCCCAAACAAAATTTACATTTGTATATAATGAAATATAACCTATCTATCTTTTCTTTCAAGTTGTCTGAGTTTCCAGTATTGTTTAAGAACATTTCCCTCAGGCTGAGGCCATAATGTTCTTCCAGTACTTTTGTTATTTTACTTTTGTATTTATATCTTCTAATCCTGACTAAGAAGAATTGCCCCCATATCAAAAGCTCTAGCTGCACAAAAACAAAAACAAAAGTCCTGAATTTCATCAATAGGGAAATGGTTTCATAAATTTCACTTAATACAATAAAATATATATATTATTAAAAAGAATAAAATAGTTTTGTAAATATAGGCTTGAAAGAATGCCCATAATATACCTTTTTTTTTTTTTTTTTTGCAGTTTTTGGCCGGGGCTGGGTTTGAACCCCTTACCTCTGGCATATGGGGCTGGCACCCTACCCCTTTGAGCCACACGCGCTACCACCCATAATATACCTTTATGCCAAAAAAGACAAATTGCAGATTTATGTGTATGAGAACATTTTATTTTATTGTATTATTTTTGTTTTTGTAGAGACAGTCTCACTCTATTGCCCTTGGTAGAGTGCTGTGGCTTCACACAGGTCACAGCAACCTCCAATTCCTGGGCCTAGGCTATTCTCTTGCCGCAGCCTTCTGAGCAGCCGGGACTATAAGTGCCCGCCACAATGCCTGGCTTTTCCCTTGTTGCAGTTTGGACATGGCCAGGTTCGAACCCACCACCCTCTGTATATGGGGCCCCACCCACTGAGCCACAGGTGCTGCCCCGAGAACATTTTATTTAAAAAAAACTCCTCTCTATGTGTGTATATGTTTTTAAAACATATTTAAGCATTTTTTTTTTTTTTATTTTTTTTATTTTTATTTGAGACAGAGTCTCACTCTCTCACCCTGGGTAGAGTACCATGGCATCACAGCTCATAGCCACCTCAACCTCCTGGGTGCAAGCAATCTCCTCTTGTTTCAGTCTCCCAAGTAGCTGGGACTAGAGGTGCCTGCCACAATGCCTGGCTAATTTTTCTATTTTTAGTGGAGACAGGGTCTCGCTCTTGCGAAGTTTGTAACTTTGAATAGGTAATTATATTTACAGGGTTCAAAATTCAAAAGTGAAAAAAGAATTTTTATATAAATTTGTTTTTCTATCTGATTTTAATAATCAGCTTGTTTAGTTTCCCACCACCCACCACCAAGGAAAAGTCCTATTGGTATTTTTTATTAAATTAATTAATTAAAGACAATCTCACTCTGTTGCTCTGGGAAGAGTGCTTGGCGTCATAGCTTACAAAAACCTCAAACTCTTGGGCTCAAATGATCCTCTTGGCTCAGTCTCCTGAGTAGCTGGGACTATAGGCACCCGCCACAATGTCCACTTAGTTTTTCTATTTTTAGTAAGGACAGGGTCTTGCTCTTGCTCAGGCTGGTCTCTGAACTTCTGAGCATAAGCAGTCCACCTGCCTTAGCCTCCCAGAGTGTCAGGATTACAAGTATTAGCCACCATGCCCAGCCCCTATTGGTATTTTAAAAATTGGTGTATGTTCGATTTATATTTTAATTTAGGGAGAACTGAAATTTTTGTGACATTGATTCTTTTGATCCAAGAACATTATATTACTTTTTACTTTTCAGTCTTGTGTCTTGGTGTGGGTGTGTATGTATTTCTCTTAGATATGGTTGGAAGTTTTTTCATAAAGGCCTTGTCCATTTTATCTTAAACTTATTTCTGAGTAATTTATCTTCTTTGTCACTATTGAAAATGTCACTTTCCCCCATTGTATCTCTTAACTCTTTTTTCTTTGTATATTTATATCATTCATTATATCTTTTAACTCATCGTTTTTCATATGTAAAAGCAACTGATTACTAGATACTAATTTCATACCCAGCTACCTTCCCTTAATTCTTTCATTGTTCATAATAGATTTTCTTAGATTTTCAGTCATATGTTATTTGTAAATAATAATAATTACTCCTTTTATTTATTTTTTTGAGACAGAGTCTCAAGCTGTCGCCCTGAATAGAGTGCCATAGTGTCATAGCTCACGGCAACCTCCAGCTTGAGCTCAAGTGATCCTCTTGCCTCAGTTTTTCTATTTTTAGTAGAAATGGGCTCTTGCTTTTGCTCAGTCTGGTCTCAAACTCGTGAGCTCAAGCAATCCACCCACCTCAGCCTCCCAGAGTGCTAGGATTATAGGCGTATAATTACTCCCTTTTTAATATCTCTGATTTCTTTCTTCTAATTGCATTGATTAATATCTCTGGAAAAATAATAAATAATAATAGTAAAAATGCATCTGTCTTTTTTCCTGAGTTTAATTCAATTGATTTTTTATTAAGCATTATGCTAGCTTTGGGAATGGGATATATTTCATTATGTTAAGAAATTTTAAGAGTTTAAAGAAAGTCAGGGTGGCACCTGTGGCTCAAAGGCGTAGGGCACTAGCCCCATAGCCGGAGGTGGCGGGTTCAAACCCAGCCCCGGCCAAAAAAAAAAGAGTTAAAAGAAAGTCAAGAATAGATGTTCAATGTTTTATTAACAGCCTTTAAACATAAACTATAAAATGACCATATGGTTGTTCTATTTTTTAGACACAGGGTCTTTCTTTGTCACCCACGCTGGAGTGCTATGGCATCACCATACCTCACTGCAGCCTCAAACTCCTGAGCTCAAGTGATCCTCCTGCCTCAGCCTCCCAAGTAGCTGGACTGTAGGTACATGACACCACACTCAGTTTATTTTTCTTTTCTTTCTTTCTTTCTTTCTTTCTTTTTTTTTTTTTTGTAGAAATGATATCTCACTATGTTGCCAAAGGTGGTCTCAAACTCTTGTCCTCAAATGACCCTAACACCTCAACCTCTCAAAGTTCTGAGATTGCAGACATGAGCCACTGTACCAGGCTGCTTTTTCTTTATAGATATTTTAGTATAGTGATCTATTTAAATAGGTTTCTTAAAACTAATAATGTCCTTGTTACCCTAAGGAAACTAAAAATCATTTGGTCATAGTATGTTATTTTTTTCATATGCAGCTTTATTCTTTCTTATTTTATTAAAACTTTAAGCAAACTTAATACAGAATATATATATATATTTTTGTGTGTGTGTGTGTGTGTGTGTGTGTATGTATGTATGTATGTATTTGTGTATGTATCCCTGTCTATCTACAGACAGGTATGCGTATCTCCCCCCATACATTATCTGGAAGGAAACATGTCAAAATGTAGAGTGTTTATCTTGGGAGTGGGATTGAGAATTTATATACTATATAAGAATGTGTTTTTACTATGACAATTTTAAGAAAAAACCTAATCAAACTATAATTGGGGGCCAAACTAAAAAATATATCTATTTGTGGAGTTAGTACAAAGAACAGAATTAAAATGCTAAAAAGTAACATAAGAAGTGAGAAGGATATCAGAATTAAAATATTCTAAAGCAACTGCCTTAAAACTGAAATGTGCATTACCCTGGAGGTATTAAAAACTTTCTAAGAGGTATGCGAGCACATTAATTAATTAAGTGAATTAATTACCAGATCCTTAAATTTAATTTGTATCCCTTCCTAAAGGTGATTTGCATGAGTAGGGGCCTGTGGTTGAGCCCTCCCATACCTTCTCCTTTCCTACCTCTGCTGGCTGGGTTGACCTTTACTGGCTGGGAACTAGAGGGACGATTTGAAATGTGCTCCTAATTGAAAGTAAAAAATCCTTTTTTTTTTTTGCAGTTTTCTTTGGCTGGGGCTGGGGTTTGAACCTGCCACCTCCCACATATGGGGCCTTCACCCTACTCCTTTGAGCCATAGGCGCCACCCCAAAAAATCCTTTCTTAAATTATGCGGTTTCTTATTCTTTGCTTTTAATAAAGAAAAGACTGGGCATGGTAGTTCACTCCTATAATTCTAGCACTCTGGGAGGCCAAGACAGATGCATTGCTTGAGCTCAGGAGTTCCAGATCAGCCTGAGCAAGAGTGAGACCCCGTGTCTACTAAAAATAGAAAAACTAGCTGGGAGTTATGGTAGTCACCTGTAGTCCCAGCTATTCAGGAGACTGAAGCAACAGGATTGCTCAAGCCTAAGAGTTTGAAGTAGCCAAGAGCTATAATACCATGGCATTCTACCCAGGGTAAGTGAATGAGACTGTCTCAAAAAAAAAAAAAAAAAAATTGAAGAAATAGTTTATGGAATCATTGTCTATGGGATAGACTGCTGTTTCCCCCCAGTGTCTATTTCCCCCAAAGTCTTTCTCCCTTTTTTTTTTTTTTTTGGAGAAAGAGTCTCACTTTGTTGCCCTTGGTAGACTGCTGTGTCATCATAGCTCACAGCAACTTCAAACTCTTGGGTACAAGTGATTCTCTTTCCTTAGCCTCCCAAGTAGCTGGAACTACAGGTGCCTGCCACGACACCAGCTAGTTTTTCTATTTTTAGTAGAAACAGGGTTTCCCTCTTGCTCAGGCTGGTCTCGAACTCCGGAACTCAAGTGATCCGCCCGCCTCAGTCTCCCAGAGTATTGGGATTACAGGCGTGAGCCACTGTGCTTGCTTGTCTCAACTCTCCCTTTTGAACCCTCCTGCTCACCTACACTGGACTTTAACAAGAACTTGTCTACCTAGTTAGCCTTTGTAGATGAGGTGTTCCTATGTCTCTTAAGTTTTTGTCAATGGCAGCTAAAGGAAAGTAGTATGTGCTACTGTAGATCTGGTAGTTTGTAGTAGATTGCCAAAACAAACTTCCACAAAGTCCTCCTATTTCTGTGTACATACAACTTTGCAATGTGGCTTTGCCACTCAGCCTGTTGAATCTTGGTTTAGCTAATGGGATTTAGCAAATATGGTACAATCAGAGTCTTGAAAAGTGCTTATGCATTGAGTTTTGCCCTCTTTTGGAACCCAGCTACTCTGTGACAAAGCTCAGGCTAGCCTGCTAGATGTCAGGGACACATGACACAAGTTTCCCCAATCACCCAAGCCAAGCATCAGATGTGTAAGTGAGGCCTTCTGCAACCAGTTAGCACTCAGCCTACCTCTAGTTTATTACAGGCCAAAGCATGAGCCCTTGTGAGACCAGCCCAAATTGCCCAAACACAGAATTGTGAGTGAATAAATTATTATTATTTTAAGCCACCGCGGTTTGGGTGCTTTGCTGTGCAGCAAAATAACGAAATGTTCACCCGTTTTCTTTTTCCCATTTCCTGCAGGTTGAAATGTAGAGTGCTAAGTGAACTCGCTTTAGCCATTCAGCTGAGGGCAATATTTTAAGTTTAAGGAATGGGTAAGCAATAAATGAGGGAGGAACTTCATTCCTGGAAAACCTAAAAGTGTCCTACCTACCCTAGACTACCCAGCACTGTTATGGGAGAGAGAAAGAAAATTCTATCTTATTTAGGCCACTGTATTCTTTTATCCATTTCTTTGTCATAGAAACTTAGCCTGTACCTCACAAATACATTAGACAAAATATCACCAAACTGTCTCAGTGCTCGTAGCACAGTTGTTACGGCGCCAGCCACATACATCAAGGCTGGCAGGTTGAACCCAGTCCAGGCCAGCTAAACAACAATGACGACTGCAACAGAAAATAGCCGGGCATTGTGGAGGGTGCCTGTAGTCTCAGTTACTTCAGAGGCTGAGGCAAAAGAATTGCTTAAGCCCAAGAGTTTGAGGTTACTGTGAGCTGTGACATCACTGCACTCTACCGAGGGAAACAGAGTGAGAATTTGCCTAAAAAAAAAAAAAAAAAAAAAAAAAAATACTTTCAATCATAATATATGTCACATTAATCTGTATGAAAAATGGACTGGAAATATTCATTTAAAAAGGAAAGGAAAGGCTTGGCGCCTGTGGCTCAAGCTGCTAAGGCACCAGCCACATACACCTGAGCTCACCGGTTCAAATCCAGTCTGGGCCTTGCCAAACAACAATGACGGCTGCAACCAAAAAATAGCTGTGTGTTGTGGCAGGCGCCTGTAGTCCCAACTACTTGGGAGGCAGAGGCAGGAGAATTGCTTGAGTCTAGGAGTTGGAGGTTGTTGTGAGCTGTGATGCCATGGCACTATACCCAGCTGTGATGCCACGATGGCACTCTACCCATGGTGACAGCTTGAGGCTCTATCTCCAAAAAAAAAGGAAAGGAAGGCCGGGCACAGTGGCTGAAAACTGTCCTGTAATCTGTAATCCTAACATTTTGGTAGGCTGAGGTGGAAGGACCACTTGAGGCCAGGAGTTCAAAACCTGCCTGAGCAATATAATTTATAAGTAAATTCTTCAGTATAATTCTGATGGCATTCAAACTGAATGACAGAATTTAAAAAAAGGAAGGAAATCTCATTTCTTTTTACTAATGCCAAATTCTTACAAAGAAACATAGAAGAGAACAACTACAAACCAACCTCAATTATAAATATTCATGTGAAAATCTCCAATAAAACATTAACAAAATGATCCAGCAGGATTTTAAAGATATAATATACCATGACAAATGGAGTAATATTCAATTTTAGAAATTCTTGGATAATTCAGTATTAGGAAATGTATTAATATTAATTAATATATTAATAGATCAAGAAAGAAAGTCAATAGTATCTTCTGATAAAAATCTTATATTCATTTCCACTAAAACTCTAAGTAAAATGGTAACAAATGAATATTGTTCAACATAACAGGAAAATACAGAGGGTACCAAAAATGTTTAAGAAAGGAAAACATTGGATTAAATTTGTGATACTAAAGTCAAGTTTTACTTTGGCAATTATAAGAGGTGCTCTATGTGACTTGTATTCATCTTTTCTTATTGGTATATATTGAGTATTACAATCTTAATACAGTTTTTCCTTTCTTAAAATGTGCACACTTTTTTTGGCATCCTGTGTGTGTGTGTGTGTGTGTGTGTGTGTGTGTGTGTGTATTTAAGATCCAGGGCTTGTTTCTGTTGCCTGGACTGGAGTGGCACAGTCATAGCTCACTGCAGCCTAAAACTCTTGAACTCAAGCAATCTTCCTGCCTCAGCCTCCCCAGTTGTTAGGACTATAGGTACATGCCACCGTGCTCAGCTAATTTTTCTATTTTTTGTTAGATATAGGGTTATTGCCCAGGCTGGTCTTTAACTATTGGCCTCTAGTAGTCTTCCTGCCTTGGCTTCCCAAAATGCTGAGATTACAAATGCACATACCCTGTACCTTTGGGTCTATCATATAGAAATAAAAGTATTAGTGTGCTAGGAAATGTGTACAAGGATATTCACTGCAGCATTTTTTATAATATCAAAAAATTAGGAACAGGTGAAGACTCATTGGTAAGAGAATAGTTGAATAAATTATGGCATATCCATAGAATAGAATCTTGTATAATTAAAATGTGTATAAAATAGTAAATTAAATTCAGATATGTAACTAATATAAATGAAATATGAAGTATTCATTTATAAAATGGATACATAAATTATTACTTTTCTTAGGTGTAATTCTTAGTCAGAAAATGTGATAGAAGAAAAAAACATTGTAAAATGCCCAGAGAAAATGTAACAAGGTTTCTAATAGAACCTATAGGTAAAAACTTTAAAATACTATTAAGGAACATAACAGAAACTGGAGACAGTTATTAATGTTCCCTATATTTATCTATTAATTTATCACAATCCCAATAAAAAATTCCAGCAGCAGCCCATTGGAGTGGTCTCAATGTCAATCCCTGACCTCGACCTCTTGCCCCCTCTCCTGTGTTGTCACACCTTTGGGTTGCACCATGTCTCCACCAGAATGTCCTGGTGACTCCTGAAAGAAAGCATTGATGTTTAAAGACATGGGTTGTGCCTAGCTATTAATACAAAGCATCATTTGATTTGAAGAGGAAGATAAAAAAGGATTACAGTTCCACCCAGCGTCATGGTTAAAAGGCTGATGTTAGAGCGTGAGTGTTTTGTGTTCAAATTGTGATCCTAAAACTCAATAATTGTATGACTTGGACAAGTCTCTTAGGCTCCTGGGCCAGACATGCTCAGCCTTTAATAAATAGACATGCTGGGCAAATACTGAGCATCTATTATGTGTGGAACACCATGGAACATAGATTACTAAAACAGCAGAGGTAGACTATTTATGTGGTTAAATGTAGCCTCTAGAGTGAGACCAACTGGTTTGAAATCTGACCTCTCTGAAATTGGTCTTTAAAATGGTGATAATAGAGTAACAGTTTCCTTGCAATTGGGCATGGTGAGTCTGGGGAGACAAGACACTAGGCATCTCTGGCTGGTGGGATCTGCCCATAAACATCCCTTTGAGGACACAGGGAGTCAGCAAGAGACTTCTGGACCCCATAAAGAGGACAAAAGCAGTGGAAAACTGGCAAGTGTTTGAGTGTGTTCATTTGGTCTAATCTTGCCGGCAGCTGTAAGTACAGCAGCAGTGAGATTGCAAACTGGAAAGGCCTTACCTGTAAACTGCTTTGGTTTTTTGGACTTAGCACTCAGTTGAACTGCCTTGGGAGAACTTGGGCAAGAGTGCAGAGGACTTTAAGCATTGTCTAGGGCCCCAGACTGAGCTGCTGAGCCAGACGTAGCTAATAGTGTTTGGCCCACTGGAGCCATTGTGGGAGAAGTGCCTGGGCAAGCTCCACCCTCAGGGTCGCAGAGCAAGATCCAGCGGGAGCGAGTAATCTAGTGACTGAGCAGCCTAAAGGCAGGAACTGAGCCACCTTACAGCCTTGGCCCTCCAGGGCAAAGAGTGAGACCGGTTTTGGCATGCTGGGCAAGTGGATAGCCACTTCAGGAGTGATCCTGGTGACAAGCACTTTCCTGGGAAAGCTTTTGCTTAGCTAAGTTTAACAGTTTAAAGTGACTTTTAAGAGGGCTGAGGAGAGATTTAGGTTCTCCACCCTGTGGGGGTTGACAAATCAGCAGAGGCCTTCAGTCTCCATCTCCTACGGGCATATCAGCACTCATACCCCAGAAGAACACCTGTTGCCCAGACAATATTCAGCAAGATATATACACTGCTTTTATTTTTTGTTTTGTTTTTGGGTTTTTTTGTTGTTGTTTTGTTTTTTTAATTTCAACATTTTCCCTATAGATTTTTCTTTTCTTCTTTTTTCTTTTCTTCATTTTTCTAGTTTAAATATAATTTCCCATTGTCGCCTTTTTCAACAATTAGAACTTCATTTTTTGCTAGTGTTTCTACCCCTATTATTTGTTTTTTTTCCCCAATTTTATCCTGTAAAGTTTTCTGTTTGCTTGTTTTTGTTTGATTTATAGCATTTTTGTCTTTCCTCTCTACGTGGTGGAGGTGGGGTACTGCATCCGAACAGGCTAGCAAAGAGCTGCTGACCTCAAGGGAGTCACCCAAACCAGCACCCCCAGGGGCTGGGTCAAAGTACCCTACTGTACTCCTATATTGTTTTGTCTCCCTCTTTCTGTGCCCCTCTTCTTTGTTTCAATATTTCCTTTTACCCACCCCCTCACCTTTCTCTCTTTTTCTCTTTTTTCTTTTATTTTCTTTCTTTCTTTTTTTTTTTTTGCAGTTTTTGACCAGGGCCAGGTTTGAACCCACCACCTCTGGTATATGGGGTGGGTGTCCTACTCCTTTGAGCCATAGGTGCCACCCCCTTTTTCTTTTCATTCTTTTTTCCTTTCTTGCTCTTCAACCTTCTCATCCTTCTGATCCTGTACCAAAAGGACTCATCGAAACCCTGGTCCAGAGGCATGGCAACTTAAAGAGCAAGAGGAATTGAAAGGAAAAGTAGGGCAAGGAAACAGATAAAGAAAACACTCATGAGGAAGAATCAACAGAAAAATCCTGGCAACATGAAAAACCAGTCCACAGTAACCCCCCGCCCCAAGGGACCATGAGGTAGCTACTGAAGAGAATTCCACCTATAAAGAAATGTTAGAACATCTATGGTTCATCTTAGAATGGTACAGGCGATTGCACTAATGTACACAGCTATGATTTAACAATAAAAAAACCCCAGCACATTGTACCCTATAATTGCATTAATGTACACAGCTATGATTCAATTAAAAACGAAAGAAAAGAAAAAAAAAAAAAAGAAATGTTAGAAATGACAGAAAGGGAATTTAGAATACAGATGATGAAAATAATGAAGGAAATGATGGAAACAATGAAGGAAACTGCTGATAAATTGGAAAATAACCAAAAGGAAATCCAAAAAGAGAATCAAATAAGAGATGAACGATATAAACAATATAGAAAGGATATAGCAGAGCTGAGGGAACTGAAGCAGTCAATTGAGGAACTTAAAGATTCAATAGAAAGTATCAACAACATATTCGACCATGCAGAAGAAAGAATTTCGGGAGTAACAGATTCCCTGCAACCGGGCACGGTGAGTCTGGGGAGATAAGACTCCAGGCATCTCTGGCTGGTAGGATCTGCCTATAATCATCCCTTTGAGAATACAGGGAGTCAGCAAGGGACTTCTGGATCCCAAGAGGAAGACAAAAACAGTGGAAAACTGGCAAGCAGTTGTGTGTGTTTAATCAACCTAATCCTGCCGGCAACTGTAGGTACAAGCAGCAGTGAGACTGCAAACCAGAAAGGCCTTACCTGTGAACTGTTTTGGTGTTTTGGGACTTGGCACTCAGTTGAACTGCCTTGGAGAGAGCTTGAGCAGGAGTGCAGAGAACTTTGGGCATTGTCTGGGGCCCCAGACTGAGCCACTGAGCAGGACGCAGGAAGCCATTGTGAGAGAACTGCCCCAGCAAGCTCCGCCCTCAGGGTCCCAGAGCAAGGATTGTGCGGGACCTAATAACCTAGCGACAGAGCAGCCTAAAGGTGGAGACGGAGCTGCCTTACAGCCTTAATCCTTAGGGGCAGAGTGAGCTGGTTTTGGCACACTGGAGCCTTGGGCTGTTGCCCTGGGTAGAGCGCCGTGATGTCACAGCTCATAGCAACCTCAAACACCAGGGCTTGGTGCTGCCCAGACCTCCATAGGAGCTGTGCCGCAACCCCCGACCCATGACCCACACCCACCTGGCCTCTACATGCCCTGACAAGGAACGGCAGAAGCCACGCAACCCTGTGTCCTCCCTCCTGTGTCCTCCCAGCCTCCACACTAGCCAACTCATCTGGCCAGGGACTCTGGTAGCCGCATTCCTTCTGGAGCCCTCCCTGCCTCTATGCAGAGCCCTTCTCCTGGCCAGAGCCTGCTGGAGCCTTGGGCTCTCTGTGCAAAAGTCACTGGGCACCAGGCACTCCCAAAACCATGCACACCACCTCCCGCCATGTTGCTGGATCTGGGTGTGTCACACACCGGAGCTGCTTCCACATCCAGAACTTCCTAGCTGGAGGAGCCCCAGAGGAACCACACAGTGTCACTCCCTACAAAGATCCAGCAACAATAGAGTGACCCTGCTGGGGTCTATTCTTGGAGAGACACCTCCCCAACTCTGAGGACGGCCACAGGCAACAGTGAAAAACAATCATGAGGCGAAATCAACAGAAAAACTCTGGCAATATGAATAATCACAGTAGATCAACTCCCCCAAGGATCAATGGGGCAGAAACAGCACAAGATCCCATACACAAACAAATAACTGAGATGTCAGAAATCGAATTCAGAATCTGGATAGCAAATAAGATCAAATTAGAACTCCAAGGAGTAACCCAAAATATAACTCAAGAATTCAACAAATTCAAAGACCAAATGACCAAAGATTTTGACACATTGAGATAAGAAGTTGCATCCCTCAAAGATCTAAGAAACACAGTAGAATCCCTCAGTAACAGAATGGAGCAAGCAGAAGAAAGAATTTCTGACATTGAAGACAAAGTTTTTGAACGCTCCCAAACTCTCAAAGAGGAAGAGAAATGGAGGGCAAAAACCAATCACTCTCTCAGAAAACTCTGGGATAATTCAAAGAAAACCAATATTCGTCTTATAGGGATCCCCGAAAGCCATGAAGTGGCTTCACAAGGCACAGAGTCTCTTATCCATGAGATGATGAAGGAGAATTTTCCAGACATGCTAAGAGACACTAAAATTCAGATAGCAGACAGTTTCAGAACTCCAGCATTACTCAAACCGAATAAGACATCCCCCAGACACATCATAATCAATTTCCCTAAAGTTAATATGATGGAAAAAATTCTGAAAGCTGCAAGATGAAAGAAAACCATTACCTACAAGGGGAAGAATATCAGAGTAACTGCAGATCTCTCTGCTGAAACCTTTCAAGCTAGAAGAGGATGGTCAGCGACTTTTAATCTCCTAAAACAAAATAACTTTCAACCCAGGATACTGTACCCAGCTAAACTGAGTTTCATTTATGACAGATAAATTAAATACTTCAATGACATTCATATGTTGAAGAAATTTGCCATAACTAAACTAGCTCTCCTGGATATTCTCAGACCTATCTTCCATAAAGACCAGCGTATTCCTTCACCACAAAAGTAAACCCAACCAGAAAATTTTGATCAAACTCCAACTTCCACAGTCACAAAAGGATTAAAAATGTCCACTGTACTCTCAAAAGGCTTATCAACACTCAAAATTAATGTGAATGGTTTAAATTGTCCTCTAAATAGGCATAGGTTGGCTGACTGGATACAAAAACTCAAGCAAGATATCTGCTGCATCCAAGAATCTCATCTTACATAAAAAGACAAATATAGACTCAAGGTGAAGGGATGGTCATCTATACTCCAGGCAAATGGAAAGAAGAAAAAAGCAGGCATTGCAATCCTATTTGCAGACGCAATAGGCTTTAAACTAACCAAAATAATTAAAAATAATGATGGACACTTCATATTTGTTAAAGGTAATACTCAATATGATGAGATTTCAATTATTAATATTTATGCACCCAACCACAACGCACCTCAATTTATAAGAGAAACTCTAACAGACATGAGCAACTCGATTTCCTCCACTTCCGTAGTAGTTGGAGATTTTAACACCCCTTTAGCAGTCCAGGATCCTCCAAAAAGAAGCTAAGCAAACAAATTTTAGATTTAAACTCAACCATTCAACATCTGGACTTAACAGACATCTACAGAACATTTCATCCCAACAAAACTGAATACACATTCTTCTCATCAGCCCAAGGAACACACTACAAAATCGACCATACCCTAGGCCACAAGTCTAACCTCAGCTAATTTAAAAAAATAGAAATTATTCTTTGCATCTTCTTAGACCATCATGGAATAAAAGTTGAACTCGATAACAACAGGAACCTGCATACCCATACAAAAACATGGAAGCTAAACAACCTTATGCTGAAGGATAGATGAGTTATAGACGAGATTAAGAAGGAAATCACCAAATTTTTGGAACAAAACAACAATCAAGACACGAATTATCAGAACCCATGGGATACTGCAAAGGCAGTCCTAAGAGGGAAATTTATAGCACTGCAAGCCTTCCCCAAGAAAACAGAAAGAGAGGATGTTAATAACTTCATGAGACATCTCAAGCAACTGCAAAACGAAGAACAACCCCAAAACCAGCAGAAGAAAAGAAATAACTGAAATCAGAGCAGAACTAAATGAAATTGAAAACAAAAGAATTATGCAACAGATCAATAAATCCAAAAGTTGGTTTTTTAAAAAGATCAATAAAATAGATAAACCTTTGGCCAACCTAACCAGGAAAAAAAGGGTAAAATCTCTAATTTCATCAATCAGACATGGTAAAGAGGAAATAACAATAGACCCTTGAGAAATTAAAAAAATCCTTAACAAATACTACAAGAAACTACTCTCAGAAATATGAAAATCTGAAAGAAATCGACCAATACCTGGAAGTATGCCACCTACCAAGACTTAGCCAGAACGAAGTGGAAATGTTGAATAGGCCTATATCAAGTTCTGAAACAGCATCAACTATACAAAATCTCCCTAAAAAGAAAAGCTCAGGACCAGATGGCTGTACGTCAGAATTCTACCAAACCTTTAAAGAAGAACTAGTACCTATACTACTAAACCTCTTCCAAAATATAGAAAAAGAA
>CAUYPK010026046.1:0-32661 GCA_963574355.1 Loris lydekkerianus | reverse complement strand
TCTGTCCAGTTCTATCAGAAGGTTGTTAAAGTCCCGCTATTATGGTGTTGTGGGATATCATATAGCTCAGACCCCTCAAGGTCTGTTTCATAAATCTGGGAGCACTTAAATTGGGTGCATAAATATTTAAAATTGAAATGTCTTCTTGACTTTTGACCAATATAGCATTCATCTTTGTTTTTCTTAACTTTAGTTGCTTTATATCCACTTATATCTGAAAATAAGATTGCAAACCCTCCTTTCTTCCCTATCCGGCATTTAATGTTCCCACCCTCCAACAGAGTCTTTTTGGCTGGCTCTTTTTCTACCCCAATCAGGGATGGAACTTGCCCTTCAGTATCAGTGGGTCTTCCACTTTCCTGAAAGATACAGTCTTGCTTTGGGAGTATGGCTGTGTATACAGAATAGTGATGAGGAGGGAGAACATGGATGGGAAGGAAGTCTGGAAAAATTATATCATCTATTTCCAGAGCCATTCGTTTGCTCAGAAAACTATTTCACACCTATTAAAGGCCAAATAGCCTTTTGGTTCTCATTGCCAACTTTAATAGACACTTCCAGTAGAGAGTGACTATCTCACAGATTAAAAGCCATTAGCTCTACCCTTCATAAATAGATAAGAATTACTCTCCGGACTCATAATTAATCCATTAGTCCACACTTAGCTTCTCTTGACTCCTTTCCTGGCTCACATTTTGTTTGGCACCTTAATGTTCTCATCACTATTCTAGAATCCTGTCTTCTCACTGTATTCCATCCACATTGCTTTGTCCCAACACTTCCAGGGGCAAATTCCTGCTTTGTTCTCTGCTTCTGTCCCCTGCTTGATGAAAAGAGACACAAGACCACACTGTCTATGCCTACTATACATTCATATATTGTATAATAACAATTTTCTATTGATTTTCTAGGGCATTTTCCATAATGGTTAAGTCCAATCATGTCCTAATATCTACAAGGCTTTTCTAAGAGCAATGCAAAATGCTGTTATATCACTTAATATATTCCTGAAGATGAGAAAACTGGGTCATGAAGAGTTTGAGAAACTTTCCCAGGAGCACCCACAAGTCTGTAATGATGCCAGGATTTGACAGTGGGTGGTAGAGCTCTGTTCTTGATCACTCTGCAGGATCATGTCTTTATATTCCCATCCCTACTCACTCAGTAGTCAAGTTTTCTTCCTACATTACTGAGAAAATCAAGTCCATATAATGTGTGGGCTTTCTTGCACTTCTCTCTCCATATTATACTTTTTTTGGTCTCCAAAGCCATTCTCTCCTCTTTATTTTAGTCTCAGAAAAGGATGTTTTCCAGTCTCACTGTGCAAGCTCCTTGCTGTGTCCTTGTCCCTGACCCTCTCTGAGGACTTGGGCTGTGTTCTCATCCCTTCACTGCTCTTCACCAGGGTCTTCAGATCTCCCTCCCCAGTGGATTTTTCCTTCCAAAGCCTTCAAATATGCATTGGTCTTCTTCATCTTGAAAGAGCTCTACACCTTTGTATGTATTGAGTCTAGAATGCTTTACCTGCTTCTTTCTACTAAATTATGTCCTAAGTTATATCCTTTCTTCAGATGCTCTTATGTGCCTCCCACAGGTGCTAGCCTGACTTACATCTCATGACACTGGGCTCCTATGGCTTTCAGGGCCCTATTGTCCTTATGTGTTGATCAGCTATTTCCCGCCTCATTTCCTAGAGGAGGCTATGGCCCGTCAAAAACAGAACTCATTCATCTCTCCATTAATTCCTTAGCTAATAAATGGTTTCACTAATGCTGTTTATTGAGTGCCTACTATGTGTTAGATGTTATGCCAAGAACTGAGAATACAAAACAAATATGGTAGCATTTGAAATTGAGCCTCATGTTAAGGAACTTTGACAGTTTTATTTCTTCAGCTGGATGGTGACTATACAGATACTCATTGTAGTATTTCTAATTCATTTTAATTTGTCTAAGAGACTTCAGAATAAAATGTAATTTTAGAAAGGTAGAGAAATCTCGTAATTGTTCCTCATATATTCTCAATGAGAATATGCCTAGAGAGGTCAATAGAATCACATTACTCTTAATGCCACCTGCTCACTGCCACTCTCAATGAATGTGTCCCCTCTGAAAAAAAGATTGAGACTCACATAGAAAAAAGTATAAAATCACTAATTGGCCAAGTGTAGTGGCTTGCATCTGCAATCCTAGCACTTTGGGAGACCTAGGAAGGAGGACTGCTTGGAAGGAGGAATTTCGTGGAGGACTCCTAGGAAGAGGAAACAACATAACAAGAGCCCTTTCTCTACAAAAAAAAAAAAAGATGTATCATCTGGATGTGGTGGTGCATGCCTGTAGACTCAAATATTTGGGAAGCTGAGGCAGGAGGGTCACTTGAGCCCAGGAGTGTCAGGCTGCAGTGAGATATGGTTGTTCCACTGCACTTTAGCCATATCTAAAAAGAGAGGAAGGAAGGAAGGAAAGAAGGAAGGAAGGAAGGAAGGAAGGAAGGAAGGAAGGAAGGAAGGAAAGAAGGAAAGGAGGGAAGGCAGGCTACTAATTGTGGTACAATAAACAAAGTTTTGGTGGAATGTTTGTATTTAATAGACTCTATGGAAAACCAATTATTCTATTATTTAAACTTCATGTGAAGGAGGCATTATCCACAATTTAAAGATGAGGCAAACTGGTGCATTGAAAGAGGTTAGGCAACTTGTTTACTTTTTAAATTCTACTATGCTTCCTGTCAGAGGCTCATCAACAAGGTGATATGGGAACACAGAAGTCTAAAAAACCACATATCTGAGTGGTGGGAGCCCCCAGTGTCCCCAGTGTCTCCAATGAAGATAACACTTGATTGGAGAACACTTCAGTCTACTTGGAAATAGAAATTTTCCAAGTAGACTGAAGTGTGAGCAGAAGGAAAAGGAATCTTTGGCAAAAACACCAGAACACAGAGTGGTGAAAAAAGCACAGTGAAATTAAGGGATGCAGAAAAATTTCTAAGCTTAGAATGTAGAGTGTAAGGAAGGAAGGCTTAAGCTATGACTCCAAGATCCGTGGACCATGGCTATTCAAAAAGAGCCTTATACCCTAAGTTATAAAGCTTGAATTTTATATTTTATGATCATTTTATAATGCCTAGAAAAATGATAATAAGTTGTTCACATAATGTTTCTCAAACTGAAATTATAGGTATACGGGATGTGTGTCACGAGGCTCTGCACTGGTGCCTGAAACTTTCTGATGAGCTCACTGTTGTAGTGGCCTGAGTATTTTAGCAACTTTCTTGACCTATTATTACATAGTTTCCATGCCTTTCATATTTTCAGAGAAAAATCCTGCAATTTTTTTTTTTTTTTGTCAAGTTTGAGTCTTTTTCTACCTACACAAAGGGAAGATGAGGTAATCCGAGTAAGTGCTTGTTCTGTTTGAAAATAATGCTGGAGACACCAACTTCTGAAATAACTTCTTTTCTTGATTTCTTGTATATCCAAACAGGTATAGGACATGATGGCTTTGGGAGATCCAAATAGCTTCATCCTGGTTGGAAAGAGGGTGTCTTCCACACAAAGGCCCATTCCCTGGCCTTGCTCTCTGCAGCTTAGCAGTGCGAGCCTGTTCATCCATCACCTGTGCTACTCCCTAGAAAGTGGACCTGACAGCTTTGGCAGGTAAAGACAGCCTTGGGCTACAAACCCTTCAGGCTAAGGTTGAAAATAAGGGCTCCCGGCTCCAGGGGTTGTTGCTTGTTCCCTCCTCGGAAGTGGTGACTCACACAGTCTGGGTCTCTGTTTCCAGCACCCACCACATAAAACTTGCCCTTCTTCACCTTGAGCTGGCCATCAACATGAAGATCAGACACTGCTTTCTAATGTGTGTTCTGCATACCACAAATGCCACAGGATATTAACTAAATCAGGTTTCCATGTTAAAATGAGGCAGGACCAGGCTCCAACTTCTCAGAGTTCTTACCATGATGAGATAGTTCCTAAATCTCCAAGAAGGATGACATTTAAAAAATTGCTTTGATTGCAGAAGACTTTTCCTTCAGAACCTAAATTAGAGTAATAAGTGTTCTCTGCAACAGGTTTGGGGACACAGTGCTCAATGCTATCACAGGCATACTTTACCAGGGTACTTATTTACTTCAGAGGCATGAGGATAAGCTATGTCACAGGTATGCCATTTTCTAGATAGCCAAAAATTAACTCTGTTTTGAATATCATATGGGCATCTGTGTTTCTGGGACATATTACATATGTGACAGGATAACATTTTAGGATATTTGCTAAACTTTTTACTGCTTGCATTTGCCTTTTTTCCTTTCCCTGTTTCAAGCAGGGTTAGCCTGTTTGGGCTCATTGTCTCAGAGGAGGAATAAGCAGGGTGGAAGGCAAAAGTCATCTGTGCATCTGTCAGGCTTTTGGGCTCCAAATGCCCAGCCCTAAGAACAACTCAGAGGATTTGCAGAAGAAATAGGATTTGGGGTACAGAAACATGAAAGGAGAAGGATAATCCTCCAGAGGAAAAGTAAGTGTCCCTCTGAGCAGAGAGAAGAGGGGAGAATAGCAGGACAGAGGAGGGAGAGAAGAGGAGTGACGGAGGGAGGACGGCAGGAGGGTAGGAGGACAGAGACAAACAGATGTCATGTGGCTAGAAAGGAAACAGACACTGAGGGTTCTTCCAGGCAGAGGGGGCCAGGCTTGGCTATGCAGAAAGAGCTCAACCCTCCAGGACTAAGTGAGAAGCAACAGCAAGCCCAGGCTGGAGGTGGGGAGCTGGACAGCCACAGAGAGCTCACTAACAATCTGAGTGTGCAGGGACTTGGGGACACAGTGGCTAGCTTGCCATTGCCCCAGTGTTTTGATATTATTGACATCTCTTGGAACCTTGAACCTCAGAGATGGTTGAGGGGTCCTGAGAAAACATGAGATTTAAAGTCCTCATCTACTCAAGTGGGACAGGGGGTCCCAGTAGAAATGATTGGAACTAAGGAAGGTCCAATTTCCTGCAAATCTTGCTTTCATGAAGCATCACATAATCTTTTCCATGGTTGGAGCTGGCTCGTAGTCAAGACTGGAGGGTCTGTTGAGGAGGGAGCACCTTTACTCCTAGGGAAGTGTTGGGGGCTTTGGGGATTTTTCAGTTTTTATGTCTGCTTTTCGTGTAGTTTTTCTGTCATCAGCCCAACTTTCACCTTTTGATACTTGGCATACGTATACAGAGCTCTCCTCTTCTCCCTCTCCTCTCTGAATTTGCTCCCTATAATGTGCTTTGGCCAGGAAACCAGATAAGGAAGCTTCTTAGAATTGTGTATAAAGAGAGGAAATCGGTTGTAAAAGATGGCTCGTTTTCCTCATCTACAAAATGACAGAGCTGTAATAGATCATCAGTAAAGTCCATTCCAGCTCACATTTTATGATCCCTCTGAATAATGTATGTGAGCTTTTATGCACCATTTTTGGAACATCTATTTTTCCCATTTCCTTATTCCCAGCTATGTTCTCAAGGGATGAGGTTGCTCAGTTTGTGACCTTTCAAAAAGTGATATTGTTTAACTTGGCATTTGTTACTCAGTTCACAATTCATCCATTCATTTACAAAATCATTGAGGATCTTGTGTGTACTATATGGTTGGATTACAAAGATTCATACAAGATCCCTCCCTTAAGGAGTTCACGGACTAGGGCATTGATGCTCAATATTTCTGCAGTCATGGAACCCTCTGGGATGCTGATGAAACCCGATCATACATATATTAGAGGCCAATAGTTTTTGAGTACTTACCACATGCCAGGTTCTGTTCTAAGTGCTTCAAAGGTAGCTTGTTCTATCCTCAAACACCCGTGAAGTAGTTGTTATATTATCTCCATTTACATGAAGAAATGGAGACTTGGATATAGGACTCATGGTTAATAAATGTTTGGAACCAGGAATTACTCCCAAGCAGTGCAAATCTAGAGCCCGTGTTCTCCAGCCCAGGGCTAGTGTTTCCAAAATCAATAGCTACAGCAAGAGCTACATGGTGGCAGCAGCTTTTATTACTGTTTTGAGCAGCAGTTTTTGAGCGTCTATGGTTTGTGCCAGCCCACTTACTAAGCTTTCTACATTATCTCATTTAATGCTAACAACGTCATGAGTGGGTACTTTTATTATCTATATATTCCTAAAGAGAAACTCTGGGCTTGAAAAGGTTAAATAACTTGGCCCAGGATAAAGAGCTAAGAATGAGGTTAATTGGGATACAGAGTTAATTGGGATACAGAGGGGGGATAGTTTCTAGTGGTTCATGAACTTCTAGTCCTTTGAACAACTGTCAGAGACAGATAAGGAATACACTGATTTGTAGTAAGTACAGTGCGGATGTCTGTGGGAGCAGAAGAAACTGCAGCGAGAAAGAAGGTCAGAGCAGGGGGGTGAAGATGTGTAGGCAGGCAGAGGCAAGCACAAGGTAGCCTGCCTTATTCCATACGGTGACAGTACTATGCATATGGACAGCCTGTGTGTATTCAAACAAACACATGGATGCTATTAGGTTGTCCTGCTGTGAGTGACATTCATTCTCACTGTCTCTTTCAGCCCATGAAATAGCTCCCCTGATCATAGTAAATTATACCTGGCTCCCCCTGAACTTCAGGAAATGGGAGCTGCCATGTGATACTACCATTAGGCTTGCAGATCCATCCCACTATTTTCCTCTTCTCTCAATTTCCTGGCCCAAGAGAGGGTCTTAGTTCTTCGATTTATAACTCAAGGATGAATGAGTAAAAAAAGCCCTTTTCATATGGAATGGGTTTTGGGGTTTGGAGTATAGTCAAAGCCTGTTTATCATTTCTTGGTGGTCTTGTGTTTATTCACTTCTGATTAAAAACAAACAACCAAGTAACAATAACAACAGGATAGCTTACATTTATAGAAGGTTTTATACTTTACAGAATGCTTTCACCTGCATTATCTCATGTGATCCCTATACAGCATTGATGTGAAGTCTGGCATGAATTTTCACTATGCCATCCCTATGATAGGTAAGATGTTATTATAATTTGTTGACTCAGTAATAATTGAAGAGTCCTTCCCTCCTATGATCTTCACGGACACTCTTTGCAGAGAGTTCCAGTCTCACACAACAGGAGAATGAAACTTTCAGTGAATTAAGAGTTATTTACTTAGCCTGTAATTTGAGCACAAACTGGGCTTGGCGTTGTGGGAAGAGACAATGAGACGTCAGACAGAGTCTCTGTCCCCAGGTGGCTTAAGATTTGGTTGGGGAGGCAAAATTACAAACAAGAAAAGATGACTCAGTACAAGGATGTTACAAAGCAAACATGGGAAGCAGACGCAGGTTGGCAGGGAGATGCTTGCCGTGAAAGGCTCACTCAAGGGTTCATTGAGAAGATGGAGCTGAAAGGCCCTCATTTTGTGGGAGAGGCACAGGGGAGCTTCCAGTGGGAGGCATCCTGCTCATCCTTCTGCGATGGAACTTGTTACGCTTCGGTTTGCTTGTTTGGAAAGAGTCAAGAGATGATGGCAGCAGGCATCGAAGTGCCTAAGGGTGCGCAAATGGCGTTCTTTTGTGGAGCATCAGAAGATGGCTTTTTCACAGAACCCAGCATGTCTTGGAGAATATAGAATACTAGGGGTAGGCAATGGCTTATTGCACTGGAAACAGGAAAAGCTTCCAGACAGATTGCTAGAACTCACTTAGGAGGTCAGCCTTATTTTTTTTTAAAGGGCACTTTAGCTTAATTAGCAACTTTTGATTTAGAATGAGTCCCTGGTTGTAAATTGGTTGTGGTCCAAAGCTTTGCCAGTCAAAGTGTGGTTCATGGAATGGCAGCTCGAGTGTTACCTGGGAATTTATAGAAATGAAGAATCTCTTCTTTCACTGCAGCTCCACTGAATCCAAGTCTATATTTTAATAACATCCCCAGGAGGCTCACAAAGGTAATCATTCCTTAAGAACTCAGAGTATGGCTTCACACGCAAACAACAGGGTCAAAAAAGTTATTTAAGCCATGATGGTTTTAGTCATTATCGTGAAAATCTAAACATCAATTTATATTATGATTTGTACACATGCATATATTCTTAGGTGTAACTTGCTGCCCTAGGAATGGCCGCCCACCCCTTTACCACCACTGAGCAGGAGCCCAGTCCTTAGCTCCTTGGGTTAGATTGTGGGGAAGGTGTCATGGTTTTTGCTGAGTGGGGGATGAGCATCAGGTGGACAGAGGAAAAGGCATGGACTTTGTGGTCAAATGTGGCTTCAGATTTAATGGATCTCTCATAGCATAAATCCTTCTTCATAATAGAGGGGTGAAAAAAATGGAGATATTACCTACCCGGCAGGTTTTCTGAGGTTTAAAAAGATAAGTTATACAATACATCTTGAAGAGTAACTCTTAATGATTCTCGACCAAATACAAAAGCACTGTAAATTTCCACCCCACCCCTCAGGAGTGGCTCGTTGTCTAACTTCAGTAAGTCATTCAGCCTCTTTGAAATTCAGCTGTTCACTTCTGCCCAGTGAGAGTCAAGGACTACGTAGTCCCTGAGACCCCCTCCAAGGTCACACAGACAGAGCATACACAGGATTTCAGGGGAGTCTTTTTTAACCTGTAACTACCTTTGGCTGCTTTGCTCCACCCTCCCGCCATAGCACAGCCTGTTACTTCTTCGGAGTATGGCTGATGGTCGGCTCCCATGTTTCCCGCTCCCCAGCCCCACCACCTGTCTCTGAAACCACTGAGGCTTGGCAGCCTAGAGGAGTTCTAGTATTTTCCGTGAAGGACCTATTTCTGCCAGGCAAGTTGACAGCTTGGGTGAATTCCACAGTGGTCAGAGTTAGGGATACACCCAGAGGCCGGGTCTGAGCAGCTGGTTTTGCCGGGCATCCTTGGATGCTGACACGGAGAACCTGGATGAGCCTCGCCCCTTCCCTGAGACACAGTGATCCAGTGAAGAGACGGTGGAGATTCCAGGGTTTATGTTGCACAAATGGTGCACAGCAACAAGTTTCCCTTCATACCACAACTGCAACAAACACTTTTAGTCATGGGGCCCAGTTTTATGGGGGAAGTCACAGTAACTTGCAAATTACCAAATTGTGAGGTTTAAAAAAAATAAATTGTGTTAACTCCAGTTGTGCTTGGCAACGTTGGTAAAGCAATTTTGGTTTTGGCCAGGGTTTCTCGAAACAAGACAGGGTGCTGGCTTTGTGGTTGGGAGCTGCTGAGGGGTGCACTGCCAAGGTGGTTAATCTGGGTTTTGTCTTTCCTGCTGACATGAAGGTTTCACCTGAGCTGCTGTTATTTTTCTGGTTCTTTCTGAGGCACAAAAGCAAAACAAAAATGAAGCCCAAAGAAAACAAAAACCAACTGTTTGTTTCTTGGAGGTCTTGGTTTGGAGGGGAAACAAGACTTGCCAGTTCATTTACTTGGGAGACGTGTTTCTCTGGGCGCTGCTCTGCTCCATTCCGGCTCTTCCCTGCCACCTGGGTCTTGCCATTCTGCCTGTTCACATCCTCCACAGTGTCATCTTCTCTTGAACCACCTTCTCATTCTTACCCCATTGCATGGAGGAGGAAGCCATGCCTGGCCTTCCCGTAGGATGTTTCTCCAGTGCCCAAAAAGCCATCCTTGATTGCCTTCCCATCGTCACCAAAAAGGAGATTTGATTTCAACTGCCTGGTGCTGCTCTGAATTTTGAAGAAACAATCTCAATTAATATGTCAATAAATATTTACCAAGCACTTCCTCTCTTCCACCCTGCCACACAAGTAGAAAGTAGGGCTTCTTTGATGTGAACTCAGGTTGCCTAACAGCAGAAGAGCCTGGGCTCAGGCTCCAGGACAAGCTTGACACAGGCTGGAGGGGGTGAGGGAGTCTCCTGGGAGTCTTGCTCCAAGATGGGATTTCATTCAAGTCTTATCTTAGTATTTAATATCAGTTTTCTTTACAATATGTTTTCATGTATAAATAATATGTACAATTATTTACTATGGAATAAAACCAATGCTCCTAGAAGATGTTTTGTAGATGCTTTTCATCTGTGCAGCAGGCTGTGTAGACCCCAGCAGTGCGCTGGCTCCGGTGTGAGAGGATGATCCTAGGAAAACAGGAGCATGGGGCTCACACTGATGTTCAGAGACAGCTTAAACTCAGAATACCTTATGCCATTATTCCCATACTTGGATTTGCAGACCCACGTGAGCCAAATTTTAATTCAGAAAACAAGATCCCCATCAGTTTAGCAGAATTATGTGTTTTCTGCCTTCAAACAGTTACTAACTTGGAGAAATAAGAAAACTGTATGTGAATCAAAAGACAATATGAACATCAGATAATACCCTGACTTATCCCAAAAAGGTCAGAGATGGCCAACAAGACTATTTATGTACTTTTTTAGTGGTGACCAGTAGATTATGAATGGTGACACAGTTCAAGAAAAACAAAGACCAGGACAGAGTGGAGAGTTCAGACACAGTGTGGAAGAGGCTGATGAGGGAGTGAACTGATGAGGGAGCAGGTTTGGCTTTCAGAATGATTATGGCAGTGCTAATTGCCAAGGAAGAGTCTGAAGGTGAGTGCAAGGGCTTCTTATCTTTTCCCAGAAGTCTTAGCTCATGGGAGAAGAGGGGCCACACCTTGGACTTGGAGGCAGTAGGTTCCTTCCTGTGGTTTCTTGCAAGCTCAAAGTGTCTCTGGAGCAGGTTACTCACCAGAGAAAGAAGGCTTTTCAAATGATTTGTGCAGTAGCTGTATGCCACCCTCTTCCATCCCATTTTAGTGTCACAAAGCTGCTTCTTACATTGTTGCAGCCGTTTTGACTTTTCTGAAATGACACCTGCTCCTCTCTTTGCTATCACCCAGAGGGGCTCAGTCCAACTCAGCCATCCTTCACCTTTTATGAGCCAGTTATGTGAGGTGGCCCGGCTAGCTTTGTATTAGCTGATACCCCTAGAAGAAATAACAGAGCCGTAATGTTGGGCCCTCAGAAAAGGAACAGGTATGACTAGCCTCTCTCTCCTAAACCATAATCTCCTTCAGCGGGGAAGTCACTTTATGGAAGTAGACTCTTTCTCAAATAATAGCTGCCATTTAAATTGCTCTGAACCATGGGTAAGTGTGATGGAAAAAAAGACTGCCCAGCAACAAAATGGAGTGTCTAGAGTTATATTGGGGCAAATACTTAGATTGTCTACCATTTAGCACTTTTCACAAGCTGAGCTGCTTCTGAGAAGGATAGTGATGTCGGGGGAAGCATTTCTGGGGTCTGACTTCCTGCCTGCCTTCCACCTACAGGAGTTGTCCTCATGGGCCACTCACATCTTAATAGAAGGAAGGGAAGGGTGGGGCTCCTGCTTTCAGTAATGTAAATCTGAGCAAGGTTAGGCTGGGGGCAGCTCTGGCTCTGGGAAGGAGTCCTAACTTGACACTGAATGTGGCACCAACACACAGAGAAGGTAGTGTTTCTCCCTTCAGCACGGGGAGGCCTTGGTTATGTTTACTTGGGTAGCCCTGCTAGGGAATATTTATTTTCTCTTTTAATGCCCTCCTCATATCTATGCTTTGGGCAGAGAATGCCATTCTTCCAGCACCTGGATAATAAAATGAACCAAGTTAGACGGATGGAGAAAAGGCATCCCTCAGGATAAGGAGCAAAGACCAGAATGCCTGTGCACCCAGTCCCCGCCTGCTGCTGTGTTTACTTCCCTCTCCCTTGTTCTATGAAATCTTTTAGGGTAAGGGCATGGTAGTCTATGCTCCCTACATTATCCATGAATGTCTAATGCTGGGTCTTGTACACAAAAGAGCACAATAAATATATGTTGGATAGATGAATACATGGATGGAACACCTCATTTTAAAATCTTTTTTTTTTTTTTATAAAGGTGAAACATTTAAAAAATGCAAATCTTTTATGAAATAATACAGTTCGTGAGTAAGTTATAGACAGACTAGAGTTGTATAAAGTTTGTTCTATCTTACAAGATATTGTGGGTTTACTTATTTGAGAAAAATGTAATCAGTCCCTTATCTTTAGATTTCCTGCCAGCATTAATGTCTTTGATGCTAAGTGAAGGTGTCTGTGAGAACATTATCATGGGTTGGTATCCTAGGTTAAACTAAGTGTTGCTGTCTACAATCCAGGACCCTACTCTCAAAGACATATGGTGGACTTGAGGGATGATGAGTGGAGGGAGGGGAAGGGCCTTGAGTAACTCACAGCCCATGTGAATGCTCCAGGGACCACAATTCCTACCACAAGCAAATGCATACGTATGGGAGCCTGGTCCCCCACCCGTACTCGTTAGTTAATGGAGCTCAATAGAAAAGGAATGTGCAATGATGAAAAAGTGAGAAAAAGAGGACAAAAAGAAAGATGGGAAATTGTGGAACACAGAGTTGTCAGTTTAACGGTCCTTAATGGAATCTTGCTGAATTAAGACCAAAGTGAGCAGAAGGTAAGAGCTGACTCTGAAACTTGACCATGAGGATGGGATGTGAGGAGACAAATAAAAGGGAAATGAAGGAGAAGACAGAGTAGCCAAGGAGGCTGGAGATGAGCAGAGGTTAGCAAAGAGCAGAGAAAGATGGGAAGAAGGGTGTGGGGCAAACCTGAGAGCAAAGGACTTGAACCGACTGCTGCCCCCAGTGAGAGATGGGACCATTAAGAATGTCTAGGAATGCCCCACCCCCAGTAATGAAAGTGCAGGTTTAACCCCCACCCAGAAACATTGTGAAGAGGGCACTGAGCTGGGAAGTCCAAGCCCAAGATGAAGGCAAATCATACGCAGCATGTCCTAACTAGCCATTCTAGTAGCAGTAAGACTGTATAGAGAACATACAGCAAGGAAATATAAATAATATTTTAAAACTTCTGTAGAAGCTTTTAAAAAGAAGAAGGCATTTTCTTGCCAGGAAGGCTATGTTAACCAGTGTGATGAAAATGTGTCAAACAGTCTATAAAACCAGTGTATGTGTCCCATGATCACATTAATGTACACAGCTATGATTTAATAAAAAATAAAAAGAAAAAGAAGAAGGCAAACAGCCGTCATACGTTTGAAAAAATGGTCAATGTCACTAATCATCAGGAAAATACAAAAAAAAACTACAATGAAATATAGCCATACAACTGTTAGAATGGCTTTATGAAAAATTCCACAAATAATAGATACTGGTGTGGATACAGAGAGAAAGGAATGTTCATACACTTTTCGAGGGACTGCAAATTCGTACAACCTCCATGAAAAACATGGAGATAGATAGAAATCTCTATGGAGATTTCTAAAAGAACTCAAAGTAGACTTACCATTTGTTCTAGCAATCCCATTACTGGGTATTTGCCAAAAATAAATATATATATTTACCAAAAAAAAAAAAAAAAAAAAGACACCTGCACTCGAGTGTTTATTGCAGCACAATTCAGAATTGCAAAGATGTGGAATCAACCCAAGTGCTCATCAATTCATGAGTGGATTATCAGAAAGTAGTATATATCTACCATGTATCAGAAAGTAGTATATATCTACTACTCAGCCATGAATAAGGATGAATTAATGCCTTTTGCAATAATTTAGATGGAACTGGAGATCATTAACCTAAGTGAATTATCAAAAAAGTGGAAAAACAAACACCACATATACTCATTGCTAAACTAGAACTGAGGGAAGTCCCTTATCTTTAGATTTCCTGTCAGCATTAATGTCACCTGTGTTTAGGGGGAAGTAATCAAATGGAAATCAAATAAGGGAGAGGGAGGAAGAAGTTGGGTGAACACCTAACTGGCAGGTTTCACTATCTGGGTGACAAACACATAACCATGACTCAAGCTCATGACTCAATATAAAATTGATCCATGTAACCAAAAACATTTGTATCCCCATAACACTTTAAGTTTAAAAAATAGTAATATTTAAGATTTCATCCACAAATATATTTCTCCTCTTTATTATGAAAACATATCCCTATTATAATCTTTACTCACTTTTTTTCTTTTCATTTTAGAATAGTAAACATGTATTTAAGAGTTCAAAAAAAACAGGTTACGAATCTGAGCTTTAGAGTCAGTTCATTATAAAAAATTCAGTTTCTAGCTTTGTCACTTTCTGGTGGTATTGCTGTGGAAAAATGACTTAACATCTCTAAGCTCAATCAATGGTGATGTTTACTATCCATGCAGCCAGTTTCACTGCTGGGAATTGATCCCCATAGTCCCTTTTTGTCAGAGATTAAGGAAGGGAAGTTGTATGAGAAGATGTAGCTTCCAATTAACTTTGTCACTGATTGTTGGGTAACTTTGGGCCAAATGCTGCTCTTTAATGAATGTGGGTGTGAAACTTATTAAGATTAATGACTGTCACAGCTGGCAGCCAGATGTTTATATAATTCCCCCTGTTTTAGAGCAATCATATCAGAGAAAAGGGGTTGAATGATAGAATTAGACAAATAAGTACTATGTTTGGAGAATGAATAAATGCTGTTTTGGAGAGTAGGAGATTAGGATCTTAATGTATTTTGATTAGGCTAGTATTAAAAATTAACATCTGTAAACCAGTAATCTAAATGAACAAGTCTGGACAGGAGTGACTAGTGGAAGGTGCCCAGCATGGGAGTGCACGCTGGCAACAAGACCTCCCTTTGATTAATAGTCCCCTGCAGAATATAAAGAGTTAAACGTGTCATTACTAGCCTGTAATTGGAAAGGACAAATAATTTGTCTTAATTGAGGAAGAATAAAATGTTTTTTTGCTACACATATATTTATGTTCTATTTTATCAGCGTAGTTAATTTTATAGCTGTCAGAATTTTATGAAACCTAATAGAAAAATAAAACTGAATCCAGAGAAGCTCAATACTTTCTGGAGGAGTCCAGTAAATAAAAACCCTACAGTGGCTAACCAATCTTATTCGTGTTGCCCAAGCGAATGGAAATTTTTCAAGTGAATGGAAAAGAGGTTAATGAGTTGGAATAAATTCATGGGATTTTTTTTTTTTAAAGAAACATCCTGAATCACAGTGATTAAAACTTTAAAACTACACAAATGGATAAAGGGTAGAGCTTGGAGAGTACAAGGTTTGCATAATTGAGTATCTGGCTTCTGTAGGTAAGATGGGAAAGAGATTTTGCCCATTCTGGTCTCGAACTACTAAATCCTGAGAAGGCCAAGGGATGAGTCAGTAAAGTCAGAAATAAAGTTGGAAACATAGCTAAGCTTCCAGTGAACGTGTGGTCTCTGAAGGGTTTTTATCAGTTCTGTGGGTAAGAGTGCAGAGGCCCTAGGAATTACCTCTATCTTCAGGATTTATAAAGTCAGGAAACTGAATATTAACTCGTCCCTTCCTCACCCACTTATTAATGCATTCATTTAGCAAATATTTATTTACCTGCAGTGAGGTACCAACCCCAATTTGCGAAGGGGGGTTCAAACAGAAAAGCTGTGATAAGCAAAGTGGTGGCCTCTCCAAAGATGCCTATTGTTCTAATCCCTGGAATTTATGTCTACGTCAGGCTAAATTAAAATCTTCAGATAGAATTCAGGTAGCTCATTCGCTGACCTTAAAAATAGGAAAATTATCCTGGATTATCTGAGAGGGCTCCATGTAATCACAAGGATTTTTTTTTTTTTTGCTCTTTTTGGCTGGGACTGGGTTTGAACCCACCACCTCTGGTATATTGGGCCAGTGCCCTACTCCTTTGAGCCACAGGAATTGCCCCAATCACAAAGATTCTTAGAAGATGGTAAAGGGAGGCAGGGAAGTCAGTGATGCCATGTGAGAAAGGATCCCCTGACCTGTGCTGGCTTTGGTGATGGAAGGAGGCCTGAGCCAGGGAACACAGACAGGTGGCCTCTACAAACTGGAAAAGGTCAGGAAAGCAAACCTCCCCAAAGCCTCCTGCAGGAATGCTTTCCTAACAACATCTTGATTTCAGCCCAGTGAGCTCCATGCTGGACTTCTGACCTCCAGAATGACAAGATAATAAATTTGAGTTATTTTAAGACAGTAAGTTTGGGGTCATTTTTTAAATTTATTTTATTATTATTTTTTATTAAATCATAGCTGTGTACATGAATGAATCATGGGGCACCATACACTGGTTTTATAGACCATTTGACACATTTTTATCACAATGGTTAAGATAGCCTTCCTGGCATTTTCTTAGTTATTGTGTTAAGACATTTAGATTCTACATTTACTAAGTTTCACATGTACCCTTGTAAGATGCACCGCAGGGTGGGATTACACCTGTAGTCATTTTTTATGTTAGCCGTAGGAAACTACAACAGATGCCAAGACAGTAAAACAGGAAAGTACTCCCAAATCTCAGCAAGGAGAGAAGCAGAACTATCCTAGGAGAGGACCGTTTGATTTCCTTTGAAAAGGGAAGTTTACTGACAACTTCCATTTGAATTTCTTTTCTTTGAATTTTTTTTTTTTAAATTTCAGATTACTATGAGGGTACAATGAGGTTACCGTGTTTGCATTTGTTAGGTGAGGTCCCAGCTGTGGTTATGCCCCTCACCCAGGAGATGTGTCCATTAGGGAGAGGATTGGTGTGCTCTTAGTGGATGAATTTCTTCAGAACTTTTTTGTTACTTGCAGTCACCAATCTGAAGGTTCCAGAGCTAATTTATTTCATAGTCTTTACTCAGGAATATTCTAGCCACTCATAAGGAAGCTAGGGCCATTGAGTAGCAGGGTTGATGCAGAGGGAATGAGGTCAAGTGAGGAAGGATAACATTTTCACTTTGCCTCTGGCTTGGTCACCCTTCTGCTTTTCCAAACTGCAGGTCCTGGGGCTTTCATGCCTACAGACTAGAACAGCAGAAGACTGTTCCTATTATCATTTGTGTCCTGCAGACAGGACTACTCCAGGGCTCACTGGGCTACTCCAGGACCACCCACTGGGCAGTTAATATACAACCCATCAGGAAATTCCCGCTGCCCTGTGGAGGTGAAGGGCCACCAACTCCCGGTGCTTCTGGAAAACCATTTCTTCCCTGGCCTTTCAACATTCTTGTTATGCTACTCTTGGGATCACTGCCAATCTTCCCAAAATTACAGAATGATTTTTGTGGAGGACTGAATTTGCATAGCTCGCCTTTTGTTATTTATTATTGGGGGGAGTTCTGCCTTTTGCACACAATTTGTAAACATTTTATTGGAAGTTATTGGGTTAGATTCATCCCATTCATTCAATACTCGGGCATCGCCATGCATGTATTGGCAGGGCCTAATATTAAACACTTTTCTTTGTTCGGGTTCAGATTGCTGTCTCTGCTTGCAAACTATTTTTCACAATAACTCCTTCTATTTCTCTCTCACACACATACACATACAGAGATGAGGTTAGATATATTTTTCCACTGCCAAGTTCAGAGCTGGGATAAGTCTTCTTCTCTTTGGTTCCTGATCATCACACAGTCACATTGTGTTCTGTTAAACAAATAATTAGGAAAGACTCAGAGCACGTGTGTCTATTTGTTGTAAGAGGCTGACTGGAGCATCCTAGGGTGTTCAGCAACACGATCCCCAATTGTGACAAGGAATAATGCCTGCAGGCATTGCCAAATCTTTTCTGAGAGTCAACATCACCCCTGGTTTAGAACCACTAAAGTGGAGAGCTCATAAACACCCAATTTCAAGCAACTTGTTAAGACAGCTTCAAAAAATGGTGAACAGGTTCAGCTGTTCACTCAGCATTCTGGGCCACCTGTGACCAATTAGTTTGACAAGATGATTGGGTTACAAGCCTTGGGCATGTGGCCTCAGCTGAGGCAACTGCATGTGCTTTGTGGGTCGGCTTCACTGTAGGGGTTGAGTTACACACATTCCGCTTTGCTCTGCTCTTCAACCACTTGAAGGTAGGTAGCTCAGTTACTTGCTAACCAATAACGATGACAGTTACTAATGATGCGGCGCCAATGTGGTTGAATGTACTAAGAAATAGCCATAGTCACTTTTTGTTCAAATTATTATTGCTGCTGTTGTTCTCTGAAGTTGGGGAATGACATAATAGTATTTTACTGATTTCTTCTTGAACAACTATAGATCTGTCTTTTCACTGATTGCTACATGTCCTACTGGCATTTTAAATAGAACCTATCCAAGTCCCAGTTCATCATCATTTACCTTCAAACAGCGTTTTAAAGTTGGTAGAGTGCTGTAGCGTCATAGCCCACAGCAACCTCAAACACCTGGGCTCAAGCGATTCTCAGCCTCCCAAGTAGCTGGGACTAAGGTGCCTGCCACAATGCCCAGCTATTTTTAGAGACAGGGTCTCAGTCTTGCTCAGGCTGGTCTTGAACCTGTGAGCTCCAGCAATCTACCTACCTCAGCCTCCCAGAGGGCTAGGATTACAGGTGTGAGCCACCTCGCCTGGCCCTTCCAATTTCTATTCGTTCTTTCTGCTACCTGGCTTTGGAATAGTACATGCAATAAATGTCTAATTTGGTTCTTTCTTCAAATGCTCCAGCATACAATTATCACATTATCTTTCCTAAATCAAAGGTTGGATTAAAACTCTCTTCAAAATCATGGAGTGGCTCCCAGTAATTATTGAGTCCAATTTTTTTATTTCATCTTTTAGGACTTTCCAGTACCCACTTTCAACCTATCTTCTTTTCTTCATATATGTATTTCCCCCTCCTTCCCTCCCTCCCTTCCATTTTTTTCTTTCTACCTATTTTTCCCCCTAATCAAGTCTTTCTCAAGATGTCATGTGTGGTTCACCTGAAGAAAAATCACTAAAGATACTTGTTAAAATGCAGATTTCTTGTCCTGACTCCAGAATTTCTAGGGATAGAAATTTGTAGGGAGAGAAATTCAGATTTCTCTTGATTATCTCAATAAGTTGAAATATATCTATCCTTAAAACTCAGGTTGAACTACTTTCTCTCTTTAAAACACCTACTGCTTTTCTTCTGGAACTCATCACATGCTAACTTGGAGGAGGAAGAGGAAGAAGAAAGTGGGGGAGGGGAGCTATAATGTATGTGCCAGGAACTGTGCTAGGCTCTCTACATGGAATATCTCATTAAATCTTTAGAATATCATTATTCACTTTACAGCTGCAGAAATGGAGCCTTGGAAAAGCTTATTTACTTGCCCACAGTTTACACTTAGTAAGTAGAGCAGCTTCTCTCTTTAAAGTCCACAAAGTTAATACTGAGCTATGACCTTGCACTTTACTCTGAAGTCTCTTGGTGCATTTATCTTATGTCTTTCGTTAAGTAAACTTTGTGTAGAAGGCCTGATAAAATGGCACAGTGGAAGAAGCGTTGGACTGACAGTCAAACCAATCTCTGCTTGAATTCTGGCTTTGGCGTTTCTTGGCTCCTTCCAGCTGGCCCCAGGGTGTGGCCATCTGTCTGTGGTTCAGAAAATAGCCAGGCCATGGAAAGGAGGAGAGATGAAGACATGAGATGCAAAGGGCAAGCATTTGCAGTATTTTAAGGAAAATGTCTGGCAGCTTTCACTTGATCCTTCTGTTTATATACCAGGACTTAGTCCTGCAACCAACTTACCTTGGAAGTAAGTTATAGCCAGGTTTTTATTCTGTGTGGCCTTGACCCCAACTAAAAATGACAGAGAATGGATTCAGAGAGATTTCCCTGCTATGTAATCATCACGAACATCTATTGTTTCCCCTGCATTATCTATTTCTGTAGTTACAGTACCTTATCTTTCCTCTGAGAACCATCCTTCTCCATCTCACTGTCCTTGAGCTTCAGGTGAACCTTATTCCAGTCTCCAGGAGACGATGCTGTAGGTCCAGGCAGTCACAAGTGGGTCTAGGATCCCAGCCAGGCCCAACACACTGCGTTAGAGAAAAGCCTGAGACTTTGCTGGAGGAGCTGGCACAGGGAAGTACCCTCCCTGGCACACATTTGAAGCTGCAAGGGGCTGAACGGGAGGCCTGCAGAGACTAAAGCCACCTCAGAGGAGCGTGCAGCTGCAAGGCCAGCTCCAGACCCCAAATCAAGCCCTGCTTGAGGCTAAAATCCATCCCCTACATGTTTTATTTATGAGTTTCAATAAATTTCTTGTTTTGCTTACGCTAGTTTAAGTAGGGTTTTCTGTTCCTCACAGAGGGCTAAATAAACAGACTAAACAGTCGCTATTAAGACACTCATAATTTCCCATGCCAGTCCAGCTCTTTGTTCTTAATAGATTCTTTAGGATTGATGATTGAGAGAATAAAAGAAAAAATGAATAAATAAGTGACTGAGACTCAGCAGAACCCCATTAAGTTACAACAATTTCATTTGTTTCTTTCGTTCCAAATATCCTCTCCGACCATGTTTACATTTAGGAGTCACAATTGTGGAAAAAAACAAGCCAGACGGCCTGAGATGTTTTCTAGAGCTTATCTCAAGACCTTGAAAGGAAACCAACAAGGGACAATCCCCCCAATTCCGGTCAGGCTGTGTCCATATGTGAAAGTTAAACAGTTCCCAAATCGTTTCCAACTAAAATCTTTATTTTCACTAATCATCCATTGCTTATTTTCCTGGTGATGGGATACAGAAAGGGCAAAATTTCAGTGTTGCCCAATAGGGTCCTCATGTGGATGGATAGTTCTCACTCGGGTCCAATGGCAGGAGGACAGAAGAAACATTTCCACATCGGGCACTGCAACAGAGGGGCCTGCAAAATATGAAATTAATTCAGGCATTGTTACTTGTACTCATTTTTCTTCCAAAACAAATCCAAGTGGGCTTTCCTTAAAAGGCACAGCCACCATAGATCTGGGTGAAGAATCTAGGGCCACGCAAAGAAAGATGATTATATCTATTAATTACAAACATTTTTAATAATAGCTTCATTTTTAGGGGTTTATCACATGCACAGTTCTGAGCATTGAAAGGGATCCTTTCATTTAATTCTCAAAACAAGTCTGTGATGGTAGTGCCCACCATTATTTGCATTTATTATTTGCATTTGCCTGAGTGCAGGCAGGTTTACTGATGAGCTCATAGTCGTAATCAGGAATATATACAGCATGGCTGAGCCAGAATTTGAATCCAGATAGTTAATTCAAGATGTGGGCCAGGGAGAGATAAGGGTTTGAATCCCTGCTCTTCCACTTACTAGCTAATGACCTTAGCAAGGCATTTTTCTTCGTTAAGCTTCAAGTGATACATGTATAAAATAGGGAAAATGATTTTGCTTGCTTCCTGGGTTTGTTGTGAAGACTAAAGGAGATAACTAAATAGTAACTAAAAAAGCAAAAAATATAGTACGAGATATGTAAGTCTATGTACACATGTATGTGCAACCTTTTGTCCTATTTAAGTAATCATCTAATAATATTCCCATAATCTAATAATAAAAATATAATGGTAAATAAATGCTAGATTGTTAGTTATATAACTGTGAATTCTTTTTTCTCCTTCCCAATATCATTTGTGAAGGAGGTTGTTTTTCCCCATTTCATTCTGGTGAAGTCTGTGAGAATGGCAAAACTTGGAAAATTAAGAGGAACAGTCAAGGGGTTCAAACTGGACAGAAGAGAGGCAGGGATAGGATGGGAAATAGCAGCATGGAGCAGAGAGTGTGTCTCTCAGTTTTCCTGACTGAGGATGCAAATCCTCCATTGAGCTCATCGAATACAAAAGGAGGATTTAGCTGGTACGCCCAGCTCCCCTTCACTGTGTACTCTGGAAATTAGCTCTCATTGTTAAGCCAGTAAATAACAAACTCCCTCTTGGAGTGTCCTCAGAACCGCAGGAAAGAGTGACATTGTCATGCAGGCTGCTGACTGAGGAAAAGATGTGGCACTGAAGTCTAAAGTCAACCAGGGTGAGAGGTTCTGTGGGGCGATGATCCTGTCATGGAGAATAGAAAGGGGTTGTCACCACAGGCCTGAGGACAATCTTGCATTAATTGTGCAATGGAAGACGTAGTGATGTACAACAAGCTGGTACCTAATTACTTGAAAAGGCTTAAGCTGAAGCAGTGTGTGTGTGTGTGTGTACATGTGGGCGTGCATTTAAGTTAAATAACCAAAACTCAGTGGTAGGGATGGGGTGGGGAATCATATACTTTCCAGATTAATTTTGTTTCTGCCAGTTTCACATTCTGGCAGTCAGCTCTGCTGACTGGGTCAAAGGGTCATGCCGGAGGATTTGGGTTCCCTGTATGCAATCTGTGTGTGTGTGCATTCTTATGGGGATCTACATCTTAACCAGACTGGTACAGGCAGGCCCCAGACTCAGTTTGCTTGTTAACCTAACAGAGTGCCTTCTTCTAGGGCAGCGGTTTTCAACCTATGGGTTGCAACCCACAGGAACTGTGTTAAAGGGCATTAGGCAGGTTGTGAATCACTGTTCTAGGGGAAATAAAAGGCAAAAATAGTGGGCAGTGAAACCCTTGCCTGGATGCTTCTATTAAGGGAGGAAGCAGTGTCCCTCGGAGCCACCCCGAGCCTTGTAGGAACTTGCTTGATTCAGGGAGCTAAGTGGATGTGTCACCTCTGCTCTCTCCTCTCCTGATTCTCCAATCTATTTTTTTTTTTTTTATCTCTTTTTTACTTTCTCTGTTCATCTGCATCTTCTGTCTTTCTCTCTTTGTTCCCTCTTTTCCCCTTCCTTCCCGTCCTTATTCATTTCTTGTTTATTTCTCTTTTTCTTACTTTTTATAGTGCAGGGGAAGGAACGAAGAGGCGGGGGAAGTAACCCAAGCCAAGTTGAGATCTGGGCCACACTAACCATATCCCAGGTTTGCATTAAGTACAGACTTTACTCAAGCTAACTCTATTACTTAGGCATGTCATGGCACGCACCCCCAAGGTCAGCATTCATTGTGACAAAATAAAGCACAATGTGGTATGACTTTATTACATCCGGTGACACACATGAATGACTCGGAGAAAACCCAAAGAGTTCTTCTTCTTCTTTTAAAAGCTTCCCAGTTCCTAGAATTAACACAAATTTATTGCAGCTGATAGGCAAGATGCTTAGGCTTTCCAGTCTCTTTAATTCAAAACATCTAAAGTTAAGTACACTGGTTTGCAGAGGTAGACTTCACTGTGAGCCCAAGGCAGACAAATCAGGTCAAAAATGTGTATTAGTAAAAGGGCTAAATGTAACTTGTTCTGTTGCCACGTGGTCTCAGTTCACAAGCAAAAACATTGTAGAAAGAACATGGTGACTTAATAAGCCATAATCACTCTAAAAAGATACCCCGTTCTCTTGGATCTCACAGGATTCTGCTTTAGAAATGACGTGGTCCTGTTAGTAAGAGTAGTCCCTGGGGACTCTGCTTATTGCTGGGTAAGTGATGTGTTTTTACCTCCAGCATGGCAAGCTATTGGAAAGCTCTGCATAGCCTCTGTGAAGGCTTGGAGAAGTGTCTAGGGAGAGAGTAAAGTTTTAAAAGGGTTTGCTAAGTCTTATGGGATTTCACTGGCCTGCCAGAATGCTATTACTTCTTATTTTAAAAATAATATTTTGATCCCGGATCATAGCATGTTTCTGGCTCAATGTTACACTTGATGAGCTTTACGCAAATTACCATACACAGTCACATACTGTTTGCAGCTGATTCCATTTTTAGCATTGTCAAAGGAAAGAAGAATCTCAGAAGGGTGAGTGAATTTGATACGCCTGATTCTGATCTCTGAAGGTCAACACCACACGTGTCTTCCTGAAGGCCAGCACAGCATTTCCCCAGGCCCTTCAAACAGCTCTCTCCTACGTGCAAACCTTCCAGGCTCTGCGAAGATGTTCTTCTTGTGCTGTTCTTCCTGTGCTGGAGCCCTCCCTTTTTCCTTCAGGCCTAGAACGAAATGTGAAGGGCTAACTTCAAGGCTGACTTTGATAGCCAAGGTCTGCACTTCTAATTATGAAGGAGGCCTGATAATTTGCTGGTCTTGGCAAAATTGCTGGGGAAGGAGCAGGAAGGGTGACCACACTGGCTGCAATCTGTGTGTGTACGTGTGTGTCTTTGTGGATCTGTGTGAGTGTGTGTGTCCCTAGCCACAGCCTTTGTGGAATTACATTTGTGCAAAGACACAGGATGGGGTGAATCCGGCATGGGGGAAGAAAAGAGGGTCTGAGCCTCAGTTGTCATAGGTTATACTAGAAACTTTTATATGCTGGAAGCTTTCTTTTTAGTTTTACTATGAAATTGTGTTAAGGATACAGAAGAATCAATTAATATATATGATTAACAGATATATTTATATATGCATTCTTATTTGTATATATAGGCATATAATCTTTGTAATATATAGCATAAAAATATAAACCCAATACCCATGTGGATAGCATATCATTTGAATTCTTCTCTCCTCCTACTTCTGTTTATAATTCATTCCTAGTTTATTGTATTTTGTTACATATGTGACTATTCCTAACCAAGCATTGTTATATATCTATGTGTTTTTAAAATTTGCATAAGTAGAATATGTGACTGCAGTTGCTTTTTCCACTCAAAATGATTTTGAGATTTCTTTTTCCATGCTAATCCACATGGCTATTTTCATTCATTTTCACTACTGTAGAGCATTTTAGGTTATGATTACATCCCAAGTCATTACCCATTCTACTGCATATGGACTCTGTGCTCTTCCTGTTTTCTTTGCTAACATGACCAGGGCTTCCATGGACAACCTCCTGACTGATTCCTGTAAATTTCTCTAGGGCACAGGGTATGTTTGAAAGAGCTGGGTCACTGGGTAGGCCAACCACCAATTTTATTGCCTAGTGCCAAATTGCTTTTCAAAGCTGTGGTACAAATGTACATTCCTACTGGCAATATTTGAAAGATCAGCCTTTCCTACATCATTGCCAACATTCGGTGATGCCAGACTTCAGAATGCTTGCCAATCTAATGAAAGAGCACATCGTTGGGATTTCAATTTGTACCTCTCTGAATACGAACAAGTCTGAACACCTTTTCATAAGTTTATTGGCCATTTATAGTTACTCTTTTGGACTCATGTGTTTTGGCTATTTTTCATTTAAGTTTTTATCTTTAAACACTGTGTTCCAGATACTGATATTTTGTTATTTTTTTCTAGGTGTTGAATGTCTTTTCACTTTATTTAAGTAAATAGAAGTTTTAAATTTTAATGAAGTGAACATTACCAGTTATTTTCTGTTGTGGTTGTATTGTTCGTAGTGTTTAAAAAAATCATTCCTGGGCAGTGCCTGTGGCTCATTGACTAGGGCACCAGCCCCACATACCGAGTGTGGCAGGTTCAACCAAAATGCAACAAAAAAATAGCCTGGCGTTGTGACAGGCGCCTGTAGTCCCAGCTACTAGGGAGGCTGAGGCAAGAGAATCCGCTAAGCCCAAGAGCTGGAGGTTGCTGCAAGCTGTGACGTCACGGTGCTCTACTGAGGGTGACAAAGTGAGACTCTGTCTCTAAAAAAAAAAAAGAAATCACTCCTGACACCAAGATCATAAAGATATTTTCCTATTTTGCCTGCCTAAAGTTTCCCAGTTTTGTTTTCATATTTATGCCTTTGATGCATCTGTAATTGCTTTTCATGTGTGGCATGGGAAGAAATCTTCTTTTATCAAACAGATGACCCAGTGTGTATGATTTTGCTCAGTTTTTCATAACAAAATATTACTACGCTGTGGTATTCTTGTTGGGTTAATCAACAGAAGTTTATTTTCCCACAATTCTAGAAGCTATAAGTCCAAGGTCAAGTTATCATGTAGGTTGGCTTCTGGCAAGGTCTCTTCATGACTCGTAGGAAGGCTGCTTTCCTCCTGTGTCCTCACATGGCCTCTTCTCCGTGTGCCCAGGGAGAAAGCAACATCTCCAGTGTCTCTTCCTCATGCGAAAAGGACACTAGTCTTCTTAGATCAAAAGTTCTACCCTCATTTACCCTTGATCCCCTCCAAGTAGGCCTTATGTCTAAATGCCACTTGGTGCCTGTGATGTTAGAGCTTCAATATACGGCTTTTGAGGGACACAAAATCCTCCTCACATTACTATTTGTTGGATAACCTCCATCCCCATCTCCTATCTCTGCCACACTACCAAGTTTCCATATATGTGGGGTTCTATATTCTACAGCACCGCATTCTGAGTTCTGTATTATATTCCACTTGTACCAAGATCATGTTCTTAACTATGAAAGCTTTGCACTAAGTCATGATTTCTGTTAGTCTTCTTACCTTGTTATTCTTCCTTAGGATTATAATGGTCATTCTTAACCTTTTGTTCTTCTACATAAATTTTAGAATCAACTTGTCAACTTCCACTAAGAACCCTATGGGAATTTATATTAGAGTTTTATCAAAGCTATAAATAAATTTGGAGAGAATGGATGTATTTATAATATTGTTTGAATTCTTGTACATGCTACCTTCTTCATTTGTCCCTCCGTCTCTCCTTTTCTCTTCCCGTCCTTCATTTTTTCCTTCCCTCTACCTCCCTCCTCTTTCCCTCCCTCTACTTCCTCCTCTTTCCCTCCCTCTCTCCATTCCCCAGTCTCCCCTCATAGGCTAATATTTGAATTGGTTTGATTTGAATCTTTTGGTTTGTATGTATTAGTGTTACACATGCTTTCCGTGTATGTTAGTTTCTGTAAATGATATTGTGTAATATGCTTCTTTCTCTTTCTTATTCTCTTCTTTTCATCCTTGTCATTCAGATGCATTTAAGTGCTTATAGGTATATCTAGACAGTCACTGTTAACTGCTACATAAAATTCCAAAATGTTACCTTATCTTACCTAATTACTCCCTCAGTTATGGGTACTCAGTTGTGGTTTTAGGAATATTCTAGCTTTGTTTCTTCCTAAATTTGACAATTTATAATTTTTCCTAGAATTTTATGTATTTTGTGTAAGTTTTCAAATTTACTGGCATTAAGTATTAACAATATTCTCTTATTAAATTTTAATCCTTTTTTGTATCTGCAGATGAGCCCTCTCACTTCCATGATGTCTTGTGTATTTTTCCTTAATTTTTTTCTTGACCGATTTCCTCAGATATTTCGTGATTTTATTAACCTAATTTCTTTGTTTTCTGTTTCATCTATTGTCTTCACCATTATCAGGCACTTTTAGATGACTTAAAAAATACCTAACACTTACCAAGCGATTGACTTGTACCAAGTGATATAACACACACAGGTTATATAGGATAATATGGCATCTTCAGGATAATCATTTTAGGAGAGAGGTAATATCATTTTATCTATTTTACAACTGGGAAACTTTGTGAAAGTCATAGAGTCACCTAATCCCAAAGCTACAATTCAAATCCAAGCCACATGTACTATGCCCTTCTTCTATTTTCTTTCAAATACAACCCAAAGAATAAAGATAATGTTTAACTTCAGGGAATAAATTAGTCGTGCTGGTTTTCAGGTATGAGATGAAGCCATAGAAAATTTGTGTTGAACTGGATGATGGTTCACGGCTGCTACCTTCAGCAGTACTTCTATACCACGGCGGGCAGAACGAGAGGGCCTAATTATCATCTGTGTCCTATCCATGCCTTTTATTTCCAGATATATCTGAGCAAAAACAAAATAGAAATTGTCTCATATACAATGGAGTGCTTCTCTCAAATTATCAAATTGTCTTGTAATAAATGATAATTATAAATTTCAGTTTTGAATTAGCTTATTTGGAATCAATTTCCAAAGCATTTTCAAAAGCTGCATCTAGTTCTCACTCTTTTTACATTTTGAATGGCCTGTTAAGTAGGCAGCATAGTTATTATTCTCCTGCTACTGATGCAAATCTGAGAAGTTAAATAACTTGCTCAAGGTCATATGCATAGTAAGAAGCAGAATAGTTCCAGAATACAGACTTTCTGGCTTTCAGCTTATTGGTTGATTTTTTAAATTCCTACCTTCTATGTATACTTATGAATCACCTTGTCTATGTAAGGTGCAGTGTTGGGTACTGTAGTACAAGGGAAAATTGTATAAGTCATAAGATAATAATTAAAGATAAAAATATAATTATTAAAAATGCTACAAAAGAGATTCAAGTAAAGCATTATAGGAAATTCAGAGGGGAGAATATACTTTTAAGAGGAATGAAAAAGAGGATTATATTTTTCTCCTATGTGTCAAATCAATCTCAAGAATTAACCAACATCAAAATTCAAGAGGAAATTTTTGGAAAATTTGTAGCATAATATTACATTACATCCAATAGAGTAAACAGACAAGACTTAAAGAGAATTCTGAAAAGAAGTGAGTTAACTGGATAGCTCAATATACTACAGTACTCCCCACATATGGATTTGATGAACTTTCCAGATTTTTATAAGTGTTGTTAGATCACCACTCTCACCATTAGACACTGCCCACTTTTCTCGTATTATAACCAAGGAGAAGCCTGTAAATGGAAAAATTACTCACCTTCTCCTAAGAAACTATCAGATATGAATGCCATCATGCCTCAGATACTTCAGTCACTTTCAGAAATCTGAGAACCCAAGTCATCAAAGCACAGGTGGAGATCTCGCCCCATATGAGGATCTATGTCCCCTAATGATCTAAATCAGTGGTTCTCAACCTTTCTCATGCTGCAACCCTTTAATACAGTTCCTTGTGTTGTGCTGACCCCAACCATAGGATAATTTTCATTGCTACTTCATAACTGAAATGTTGCTACTGTTATGAATTGTAGTGTAAATATATGATATTAGGCGATCCCTGTGAAAGGGTTGTTAACCTCCAAAGGAGGTGTGACCCACAGGTTGAGAACCTCGAATCTAAATCCTTCCACTTTGCTCTCTGTTTCTTAGGCTCTCTCTTCGGCATAATCTCCCACATCTGCAGCCTCTCCCTTGAAAAGTCATCCCTTTATCTTATGATCTGGCTAACACTGGATTCTCCCCTTAAAGGAGGACACTGCTGTCCTGAAAGCCCTTTCTAGTGGCACTTGGTCTTTCTCACACTGACCACATCGTGGATTTAAGAGATGCTGATGGGTACCCTTCTTAATCATTATTGTTTCTCTAGCTATTTTCTTTTTTTCTCTTCTCTCAAAGATGTTTTGAGGCCTTTACCATTAAATTAAACTACCTTCAACTCTTCTGTCTTACAACCATTCTCTGATCATCTAGCCATATAACACATGGAAGCTTTTAGTTCAGTTTTAGAGACAGCTAATAGTCCATCTATGTTACATTCCTGTCATCATCCTTGATAACTTCAATAATTATGTAGATGGCGCATTCAACAACTTGTCCTCTCTGCTGGGAGAATGGGGACTGAAGACCCCATTCTTGGCAAAGGAAAGCACCCCCAGAAAAAGAAGAAAACTAAAAAGTAAGCTGAGTCAGCTAGTTTACATTTAAGCTAGCCATTGCTAGCAAGCTTCTTGCCTTTTCTGAAATTCTAGCCTGTTGGGGATACAGTTTACAAACACCCTGCTGGGTCTGTGAGCACTCTGAGGAGAGTAATGGCCATAGAAGAGATTTTGTCAAGTCCTAGAAAAGATACATCTTCTAGGGTGTCTCCTGCCCATTAAACAGGCAAAGCAGATACCCATTGTGGAGATTTGCATTTGCCTGGGACAGAGACCAAGGGAGTAGCTAGAGATATGGGCAGAGGAAAATCCTCTGTGGTGGTGATGGGAGGAAAATGCCTCCCTCCGACCCATCCTTTAGGGGAGATTAACACTGGTGGTGTTTTACTCCACAGAGAACTAGTGGAGCTTAACACCCCCCTAGAAATCTGTGTATGTGACCTCAAGCAGGAGGCTCTCCCAATATAAGGCTCAGATTTCTGAAGGCTACCCTTAAAGTTAATAATAATAACAATAGGAGCTGATATGATCAATCCCAGAAACTGCTGACGTCTTTGTTCCCTCCCTCATCTTACCCTCTGGGCAAATAGACTTCAATAAAATTAGAGTGGAGCAAACACTCTAGGCCACTACCAGAATCCCACCAGGGGCAATGGACCCCTGAGCTCCTGCTTTTAATTCTACTCTATGTCTCTTGTCTTTCTGTATAATTCGTTGCTCCTAACTTTATATTTCTTCAGTCAATGGTCGCCAGTTTCCACAGGTCTCAGTAGACGCTGCTCTCTGGGTGGGACCCTGATACCTCTCTAATCTCTTTACTTAGAATGACGACTTTAACCAATCAACCTTAGCCACTAGTAGTAGTGGACTCTAGACCTCATCATTACCTTTAACTTAACGCTATTAGTTAGACTATGGACCTCATTTACCTTTAACTTAACTCTATTAGTTAGACTCTAGATCTCATCATTACCTTTAATTTAACTCTATTAGTTAGACTCTGGACCACATCATTACCTTTAACTTAACTCTATTAGTTAGACTCTGGACCTCATCATTACCTTTAACTTAACTCTATTAGTTAGACTATGGACCTCATCATTACCTTTAACTTAACTCTATTAGTTAGACTATGGACCTCATCATTACCTTTAACTTTATTAGTTAGACTATGGACCTCATCATTACCTTTAACTTAACTCTATTAGTTAGACTATGGACCTCATCATTACCTTTAACTTAACTCTATTAGTTAGACTATGGACCTCATCATTACCTTTAACTTTTCCAGATCTCAATTTCAAGTATTCCAATCTTTGTCAATCACTCCTAGCTTTCTAATGTATTTATTTCATACTTGAAACATAAAAGTCCTTCGACTCATTAGGACCTTCATTTCATTGCCTTGCCTCTTCTTCCTTTATATAATTCCTTTATTCTCATTTCTTCTTTTTTTAACTAGTTTGAATTCCATGGTGACTACTTCCTTGCATACAACCTAAACGGCCTTTCTCCTTTCTCTGTCTCTAAGGCTCATTCAACAAGATCACAACCTTGGTTTAATGAAACTCTCCCCCTCCTATCTCCAGGTTTCTAAGCAGAGAATGGCCAGGGAAAAAACCTATCATCATGCTGCATGTCCATCATGCTGCATAGACACATCTAAAATTTAAAATCACAACATTTAAGTGAACCCTCAGTACTGCCCAGCCAATTTTCTTTGTCTCTCTAGTCAATTGACTTTCCCACTCTTTGAGAAGATAATTTCACACCTTCTGTCTCTTCAAACCTATTCTACCCTTCTCACTCATAACTGACGCTCTCACTTCCTTATTTGTTGTTTCACTGACAAATAAGAACAATCAGAAGAGAAAGTGTGTCTTTCAGTACAAAATTTGTTGGTCTAAATGTATCTGTACCCTTCTGTACAGATATAGAAGCACCTGGGATAAACTTACCCAGCTGCTGTCAAATGCTCTCGTAATGGATCTTGCCTCCTGCAAACTACTCAAGGACTCCTTTGGAAAGTCTCCCTTGCCTCCTGCATCATCCATTTCCATATTTTTATTTGGTCATTTCCATCAACAAGCAGACATGCTTACTGAGAAAGAATTCCTATTTGCTCCTGGGGGGAGGAAGAAGAAATGCTCTGACTGGTGCACAGAGGAGCTAAACTCACTCAGGTCCTTCTTCCTCTCTCTTGCCTCCTTGGGCTCCCTGTGCCTGAAGAAAACCCACATTTATTTCTTTTCTTAAAATCATAAATTTTACAAGAACAGACGCCTAAAAGGGAAGGGCTACAATTATTCAGGGCCGTCAGGGACTGGGCAGGTAATCCTGTAAAATACTAATATTACTAATTGTAATTTAGCAAATAGATTTAAATCCACCTTTCCATAGTTTGGGAGGTAGTGGATGTGGTATTTTGATCTTTGATTGCCTGTTTCTCATCTCTCAGTAGGTTCAGCATTTAGCCATATGTCAAAGTAATTCTTTCAACTCTCAGCATCTCCTATCTTTAAAATATGTCCCTAGGTCTTGTGTTTCTCCACATCTCACATTAATATTAGAAATGCCTTCCTTTAAAGCAAACTTCCCCAGGAAAGTTGGTCTAACACACTGTAGATACATCCTTCCCTACTCTGACCTCTTCAGATTTTCCATCCCAGCATTCCACTGAATCTGCTGTCAAGGCCACTGGAGACTTACGTCTTGCCAGATCCAATAGCCAACTTCAGCACTTGAATTAATGTCTCAGTTTCATTTGCCATACCTTTCTTAAAATATTTTTTTTTTTCCTCTAGGATTCTTGAATTTTCCTTCTGTCTTAAAACGCTTTTTTTGTTTTCCTCTTGGCTTCCTGAATTCCATATTCTTCTTGGACACCACTGAGGTAGGTTTCACTCTGAGTCACGAGCAAACTCGTTGGTCAATTAGTTTTCATTCTTTTTCTTTTTCCTTCCCTGCCATCATCTAGTAACTTTCATGATAGAATGAAAGCCACATTTCTTGTGATTCTTTTTTTTTTTTTTTGGAGTTAACAATCATTTATTGTATATTTCAAAACAATTAAAAGAGTGAAAGTACCCAATGTACTCAGCCTTACTATGAAACTAATTTAGGGCTTTCACATGAAAGCTATAACCCAGTTACAACCTAAGAATAAAGGAAAGGGGGAAAGGGAGAAGAGGGAGGGGGAGGGGGGTGGAGGGAGGGGTATTGGTGGAATCACATCTACGGGGCATCTTACAAGGGTAAGAGTGAAACTCAGCAAATGTGAAATGTAAATGTCATGCTACGGTAACTAGGAAAATGCCAGGAAGGCTATGTTGACTAGTGGGATGAAAATGTGTCAAATGGTCTATGAAGCTAGTGTATGATGCCCCATGATCATATTAATGTACGCAGCTATGATTTAATAATAATAA
>CAUYPK010026045.1:0-29091 GCA_963574355.1 Loris lydekkerianus | reverse complement strand
CAATCTCATGGAGAAGAGACTCTGTGCTTTGTGAAGCCGCTTTGTCCCTTTCGGGGATCCCTATAAGACAAATATTGGTTTTCTTCAAATTATCCCAGAGCTCTCTGAGAGAGTGATCTGTTTTTGCCCTCCATTTCTCTTCTTCTTTGAGATTTTGGGAGCGTTTGAAAGCTTTCTCTTCAATGCTAGAAATCCTTTCTTCCTCTTGCTCCATTCTGTTACTGAGGGATTCTACTGTTTCTCAGATCTTTGAGGGCTGCAACTTTTTGTCTCAATGTGTCAAAATCTTTGGTCATTTGGTCTTTGAATTCATTGAATTCTTGAGATATCTTTTGGGTTAATGCTTGGAATTCTAATTTGATCTTATTTGCTATCCAGATTCTGAATTCGATTTCTGACATCTCAGCTATTTGTTTGTGCATGGGATCTTGTGCTGTGTCTGCCCTATTGATCCTTTGGGGAGTTGATCTACTCTGATTATTCATATTGCCAGAGTTTTTCTGTTGATTTCACATCATGATTGTTTTTCACTGTTGCCTCTGGCCATCCTCAGAGTTGGGGATGTGTCTCTCCAAGTTTAGACCCCAGCGGGATCACTCTATTGTTGCTGGATCTTTGTATGGAGTGACCCTGTGTAGTTCCTCTTGGGCTGCCCCAGCCGGGGAGTTCTGGTTGTGGAAGCAGCTCTGGAGTGTGGCACACCCGGATCTAGCTACAGGGCCGGAGGTGGTGCGCATGGTTCTGGGAGTGCCTGGCGCCCAGTGACTTTGGCACAGACAGCCCAAGGCTCCAGCAGTCTCTAGCCAGGAGAAGGGCTCTGTGCAAAGGTAGGGAGGGTTCTGGAGAGCACGTAGCTACCAGAGTCCCTGGTTAGACGAGTGGACCGGTGTGGAGGCAGGGAGGGTACAGGTGGGAGGATGCAGGGTTGTGCGGCTCCCGCAGTTTCTGGTCAGGGCATGCGGAGGACCTGCGGGCACAGGTTGCGGGTTGGGGGTCGCAGAGTAGCTCTCATGGAGGTCCAAGCAGCGCCGAGCCCAGGAGTTTGAGGTTGCTATGAGATGTGACACCAGGCACTCTATCCAGGTCAACAGCTCAAGGCCCCAGTGTGCCAATACACATCTCACTCTGCCCCTGAGGGTTAAGGCTGTAAGGCAGCTCAGTCCCCACCTTTCACTAGGTTACTAGCTCTCGCCCAATCCTTGGTCTGTGACCCTGAGGGCAGAGCTTGCAGGGGCAGTTCTCTCATAATGGCTCCTTGCGGCCCACAGCCAAACACTATTAGCTCCATCCAGCTCAATGGCTCAGTCTGGGGCCCTAGACAATGCCCAAAGTTCTCCACACTCCTGCTCAAGCTCTCCCCAAGGCAGTTCAACTGAGTGCCAAGTCCACAAACACCAAAACAGTTCACAGGTAAGGCCATTACAGTTTGCATTCTCACTGCTGCTTGTACTTATGGCTGCCGGCAGGATTAGGTCGATCAGACACACGCAATCACTTGCCAGTTTTCCACTGTTTTTGTCCTCCTCTTGGGGTCCAGACGTCCCTTGCTGACTCCCTGTATCCTTAAAGGGATGATTATAGGCAGATCCCACTAGCCAGAGATCCCTGGAGTCTTATCTCCCCAGACTCACCGTGCCCAGTTGCAGGGAAGCTGTTACTTGGCCACCATCTTGCTCCATCTCTCAGAAATATTAATTTCTACAAAATTTTCAAAGGAAATTTAATTCACTCATGTTCTAGAAGGATTTTGAATAAGTATCCACAAGAAAGTGGAAAAACTTGGCCTAAATACATAAAGAGTAAAATTTCTTATATATATAATGAAGTAAGACTATAGAGAGGAAGCTATTCCATTGGACTGTAATTTTTCAATAAAACATATTATAGTAAACAACTGGGATTATTATGATATGTTTAAAAGAAGTATAACATCTGGCCTCACATGTGATATATTTCAAGGTACATGAGTGAGGTAAAGGAGGAAGCCACGAGGATATAGGATATCTGTGGGAAACACATTCCTAAGCTAGGGGAACTCTAAGTACAAAGGCACTGAGGCAGGAATGTGCTTTTAGGAACACTGAGGCAGCCAGCTTGGCTGAAGCTAAGTCAGAAGCTTTTAGCTGCTCTATAACAAGGTATTACACCAGTTTCTGTTAAATTGTCCACGTAGGTAGGCATTGCAAAAAATTCTGGAAGCAAGGTACAATTAGCTATGTCCAGGCAACTAATCCACCACAAGTTATTGTAAAAATTGAACAGAATTTATCACTGGGGAAAACATAGATAGGATTCTCAGTAGAACATCAATAATATATCCAAGATTAGCAGGCCAGGGCTGAGTTCTTAATGAGAAAGGACAAATCCAATTAGCACCTACCCTGATGGCTCTGAAAGTGCTGAGCTTAGTCTTCATTCACAGCTTACACTGGGCATGGGTGTTAGATGAAGGAAAGCAGAGGATGCTGTGGGCTGGCCAGAAAAGCACCAGTGCCCCCAAACTCTTCCCCCAAAGGAGATAAGCACCCTATCTCAGTTGCCTACCATTGGAGCTTCTTCCCTATTCCTGGCAGACAACAAAATCTCTACTCTGACAAAACAACATGTGGACAAGTCTAAGCTTTTCTCCTTTTATGGAAATTTGAATTATCTCAACAGGGTCTATGAACTTGTTGAGACACCCATCTCAATCTGCTATTAAGCAAACAAAGACTTCCCCTCTCTAAAGAAAAACTAGCAGAGAAAAATCATATGCAATAAGTTTAAAAGAAAAAGACAAATCACAAAAATGAAATTTGCTTTATAAAAGAGAGATAAAATAAGACTATCTTAATTTATAGTTTCGACAAAATTCAAGGTAATAGTGCATCTATTAATTCATTCAAAAAAATATCCAGTGATAAGTGCTGAGGAGACAATGGTGATCCTCACCCTACTGAGAAGGGAAGAAAATGAACAAGTAAAAAACATATGAAATAGAACTTATGAAAATATTATGATACAGAGAAAAGGGGTGCAGTGATAAAAACAAATAGGTGTTCTTTCTTGAAATAAATGTACTATGGTCAAGGAAGACCACCTTGAGAAGGTGACATCAGTGGTAGTACTAACTGTGATAATGATATACTAGCAGCTAAAATTTACCTAGCACTTCCAACACATCAGGAAACTACTGTGGATTATTTCAATGGATTCACATAACATTTTTATTCTATTTTATTGCCATTTTATAAATTAAAAAATATATGGTTAAGTAATTTTTCCAAAGTCATTCAGAAGAATTATAAGTTAGAGCTAGAATCTAAACTATCAATTTAAGTCTAGACCCCACATTCCTAAACATTTTGTGCATAAAGTTTGTACCTCAAGGATGAGAAGAACCAGATAGAGGGAATGACAAGCACCAAGACTTTAAGGCAGAAAAAGACTTGTGGAGGAAGTTAAAGAAGGTCAGAGTAGGAAGAAAGCACTCCTAAATAAGGGATGTTAGGCCAGGATCAGCACATACAGGGATCCCAGAGAATCAGTAAAGAGTTTGGTTATTATTATACCGTATATACTCGAGTATAAGCCGAGTTTTTTTCGGCACAAAATTTGTGCCGAGTTTGGGTTTTGGGGCACAAATTTTGTGCCGAAAAACTCAGCTTATACTCGAGTATATACGGTAAATAAATGATCAGAGCCCAATCAATTGTCATTCCACTCTACTACAATTGGAGAAAAAATTGAATTAAGTAGGACACAAAAATACATTATGTCAGTTTCTATTTGTGTCACAACATCTGAAGCTCATCAATACACATGTATAAATAATGTTTATATTCATATCACAAAGGATCTAGACAATGCTATTTGGAAATTTGTGAGATGGAAAAGCAGATGAATAATTTTTAACCCCAAATCTGGAGGCAGCAACAGTAATAATTTCAGTAGATATGAGTACAATACATTTTAAATATACAATCTCTTCAGGATTAGAAACTATAAATAGTTTCTTGATATTTACTTATCTTTTTTTTTTAATCATATCACCTTATTTTATTTTTTTTCCTTCCCATTTTTGCTATTTTAATAGAATTGGGGGGTACAAGTTGAATTCTATTATAAGTATATTGTATAATAGAGAAGTATGGGCTTTTGTACCCATGAACCAAATAGTGTACATTGTACCCAATTTTTCATTCCTACCAAAACTCCCTCCTTTGACTCTGCAATGTCTATGGCGCTACACTGTGTGTTCTTACACAACAATAATTTAGCTCCCACTTGTATGTGAGAACATGTGGCATTTATTTTTCTGTTATTTAGTTACTTCACTTAGGATAATACCTTCCAGTTTGAACCCAGATGCTGCAAAAGACATCATTTCATTCTTTCTTAGGCTACACAGTAATCAAGGTACATAAACACCATATTTTCCTTACTCACATATTAGCTGATGGGCACTTAGATTGATTCTACATTTTTGTGGTTGTGAATTATGCTATTAACATATGAGTGCAGGTACCTTTTTGTTACAACTTCTTTTCAGTCCCACTAGTAGACACCCACTAGTGGGACTGCAGGATCAAAGGGTAGATCTACTTTTAGTTCTTTGAGAAATCTCCACACGGATTGTACTAATTTACCTCACCACAAATAGTGTATAAATATGCCATTTTAACAACTTCTTGCTAACATTTATTGGTTTTTGACTTTTTGATTAAGGTCATTCTACTTGGAGTAAGATGGTATCTCATTGTGGTTTGAATTTGCATTGCTGTGATAAGTAGTGATATTGAGTTTTTTCATATACTTTTAATCATTTGTTTATCTTCTTTTGAAAAATGCTGGTTTATGTCATTTCCCACTTTGTAATGGGGTTGTTTTATTCTGGGTGAATTGTGAGTTCCTTAGTTTTTTCTCAAATACCTAGTTTGCAAATATTTCCACCCTTTCTACAGGTTGTCTATTTTCTCTTTGGTTTATTTCTTTTGCTGTGCAGAAGCTTTATAGATTAATTAAATCCCATTTGTCTATTTTGTCGCATTTGCTTTGTGACATTAGGCCAATGTCCAGTAGTTTTTTCTAGGTTTTCTCCTATGATTTTTATGATTTTAGGCCTTACACTTTAATCCACCTTGAGTTATTTTTTATATACAGTGAGAGATAGGGATCTAGTTTAATTCTTCTGCATATGGCTATCTAATTTTCCCAGCACCATTTACTGAATGCTGCATAAGTTTTTACCTGTTTTGTCAAAGATGAGATGGCTGTATATATATGACTTTGTTTCTGAACTCTCTAATCTGTTTCATTGATCTATGTGTCTTCTTTTATGCCAGCATTATGTCATAATGTCATTTGGTTACTATAGAATTATAGCATAATTTGAAGTCAAGTAATGTGATGCCTCCAGTTTTGTTCTTTTTGCTTAACATTGCTTTAGCTATTCGAGCCCATTTTTGGTTCCATGTAAATTTTAGAATTATTTTTTCTAATTCTGTGAAAAATTACATTGGCATTTTGATATAAATTACATTAAATCTATAAATTGCTCTGGGCAGTATTGATTCTTCTGATGCATGAACATGAGATGTTTTTCCATTTGTTTGTGTTTTCTATAATTTCCTTCATTTGGTGACTTTTAGTTCTCCTTGAAAAGATCTTTCATTTGCTTGGTTAAACTTATTATCAAGCATTTTATTTATTTATTAATTTATTTACTTATTTATTTTTCAGCTATTGGAAATGGGATTGAGTTCTTGATTTGCTCCCAAGTTTGGTCATTGGTGGATAGAAATGCTATTGATTTTTGCATGTCAGTTTTAAAACCTAAGACTTTGCTGAATTCATTTTTCAAATCCAGGAGTCTTTTGGAGGAATCATTACTATTTTCTAGGCACATCATATAATAAGTAAACAGAGACAATTTAACTCCCTGTTTTCAAATTTGGATGCCCTTTATATTTCTTTTTCCTGAGTGCTTTAAGACTTCTAGTACTATGTTGAATAGAAATGGTGATAGTAGACATCTTTGTCTTGTTCCAGTTCTTAGGACAAATGTTTTCAACTTTACCTCATCCAGTCTGATGTTGTCTATGGATTTGCCATATATGGCTTTTATTATTTTGAGGTATATTCCTTTTGTGCTGAGGCCTTTTTTTTAAGTCAATTGTACATAGATCATGAATGTATTTATGCCATTATGAGATTCAATGTGTTGATTATTTATAAAAATTGGAGTGCTCACGTCCTACTAATCAACATAGCCTTCACCTCATTTACTCAATTACAGTTTTAAGACATTTGTGTTCTACACCTGATAGATCCAACTTGTACTTGCAATATGCTTCATAGGTGTGGTCCTCCTACTAACCCTCCCTCCCTTCCCCTGTCTCACCCCTTCCCTCCTTCATCCTAGGCTATGGTTAGTTGTGTTTCATTTTTCATATGCAAGTGTGAGTGATTATAAATTGGTTTCACAGTAGTACTGAGTACATTGGATTTTTTTTTTCCATTCCTGAAATACTTTACCAAGAAGAATATTTTCCACCTCCATCCATGTAAACATAAAAGAGACAAAGTCTCCATTTTGTTTTTACTGCTGCATAGTATTCCATGGTATACATATATCACAATTTATTAATCCATTCATGGGTCGATGGGCACTTGGGCTTCTTCCATGACCTGGCAATTAAGAATTGAGCTGCAATGAACAATCTGGTGCAAATATCTTTATTGCTAAAGGATTTTTAGTCCTTTGGATATACACCTGGAAGAGGAATTGCAGGATCAAATAGCAGGTCTACATTTACATCCCTGAGTGTTCTCCAAACTTCCTTCCAAAAGGAACGTACTAGCTTGCATTCCCACCAGCAGTGCAGAAATGTTGCCTTTTCTTCACATCCAAGCCAACATCTCTGGTTTTGGGATTTTGTGACGAGGACTACTCTTAGTGGAGTTAGATGGTATCTCAGAGTGGTTTGGTTTGATTAAAGATGATTACCATTTTTTCATGTGTCTGTAGGCCACATGCCTGTCTCCTTCAGAGAAGCTTCTGTTCATGTCTCTTGTCCACCATAAAATGGGATCACTTGTTTTTTTCTTAGTACTAAGTTTGAGTTCTCTGTGGATTCTGGTTATTAGACCTTTGTCGGAAATATAACTTGCAAAAATCCTCTCCTATTCTGAGGGCTGTCTATTTGCTTTACTTAGTGTGTTGTTGGCAGTGCAGAAGCTTTTTAATTTGATCAGATCTCAGTAATGTATTTTTGATGTTGCTTTAACTTAAACTTAAGTTTAAGTCCTTTAACCAGTGAGAATCAATTTTTGTTAGAGGAGAAAGATGTGGGTCCAGTTTCAGTCTTCTACAGGTCACCAACCAATTCACTCAGCGCCATTTGCTGAATAGGGAATCTTTCTCCCAATTTATATTTTTGATAGACTTATCAAAGATCAAATAACAATAAGTGTCTGGGTCCACCTCGTGGTCTTCAATTCAGTTCCATACATCTACCTCTCTATTTTTGTGCCAGAGCCATGCTGTCTTGATCACTATTGATTTATAGTATAGTCTGAAGTCTGGAAGCGTGATTCTTCCCGATTTGTTTTTATTTCTGAGTAATGTCTTGGCTATTCTAGGTTTTTTTCTGTTTCCATATAAAACAAAGTACTAATTTTTCTAGGTCTTTAAAGTATGACACAGGTATTTTAATAGGAATCACTTTAAATGTGTAGATTGCTTTAGGTAGTATAGACATTTTAACAATGTTGATTCTTCCCAGCCATGAGCATGGTATGTTTTTCCATTTGTTAACATCTTCAGCTATTTTTTTTCTCAGAGTTTCATAGTTCTCTTTATAGAGATCTTTCATGTCCTTAGTTAGTTACACTCCCAGATATTTCATCTTCTTTGGCACTATTGTAAAGGGAATAGAATTCTTGATTGTTCTTTCCCCTTGACTACTGTTGATATACATAAAGGCTACAGATTTGAGAGTGTTAATTTTGTATCCGGAGACATTGCTGTATTCCTTGATCACTTCTAGGAGTTTTGTAGTTGATTTCCTGGCGTTTTCCAGATATATAATCATATTATCTATGAAGAGTGACAGTTTCATCTCCTCTTGTCCAATTTGGATCCCCTTGATTGCCTTCACTTGCCTACTTGCAGTGGCTCAGACTTCCATTACAATGTTAAAAAGCAGTGGAGACAGTAGGGCATCCTAGACTGGTTCCTGACCTGAGTGGAAATGATTTTAATTTTACTCCATTCAATACGATATTGGCTGTGGGTTTGTGGTACATGGTCTCTATCAGTTTAAGAAATGTTCCTTCTATACCAATTTTCTTAAGCATTCTGATCAAGAAAGGTTGCTGGATATTATCAAAAGCTTTTTCTGGATAATTGAGAGAATCATATTACAGTCTGAGGCTGAGGAAACCTGCTTGGTGTGGTAGGGTTAGGTGGCTCTGTCTTGTATTCAGCTGGTTCTTGTCCAATCCTAGTGGACCAGTGACTCTGGTGAAGTCTTAGCTGTGGATAAATACAAGCAACTAAGACACTCCACCCGCCACAGACAACAAGTGGAAGAGGAAAATCAACCATTCCCATTGCCACACAACCAGGGTACCATCTGAGAGGGTCCTTGGGTGATTGGCCCAGGTTAGGAGTTCCAAACCAATTGACCCAGTCAGTATGAACTCTCAAGTGGGAGAGTTCGAAAGGTCTCCAGCAACTAGATGGTGGAGGTCTACTGGCTGCTCAAATTTGACTTGCTCCGGTGCTCTGTGAAGTCAGAAAGGCCAGCCCACTAGCAGAGTTGGACCAGAGGGCTGTGTCTCTTTCTCCACTTTGCTCCTCTTTCATGCCCAGTCACTGGTGACCCCACAGGGCTGAGGTCCTGCTCCCTCCAATAAACAGATGTGCCAGGGCTTTGCGCCTGTCAGAGTCAAAGGAAGGTCAATACCCTCGCAGCCCAGCCACTACTGGCTGGGGGAGCTGAGACCTGCCTGCCTCAGGTACTCAATAGCTGAGTGTTCCACTTGAACTCAGTCTAATCCTGAGGATAAGGAGTCAGCAAATGCTTTTCTCCCTCAACCACAGCGCCTTTGCCCCAGCAGCTCTGCAGCACCGGTATCCCTATAGAGTGAGTTCTGCTTTCCTCTAGCAGTCTTTAGAGTTGGGGAGGTGTCTCTCAAGATTAGACCCCGGCGGGATCACTCAATTGTTGCTGAATCTTTGGGTAAGTGACCCTGCCGCAGCTCCCAGGCAACTGCCACAGCCAGGGAGTTCTGGCTGCATGAGCAGCTCTGGGAGCATGGGGCACACGGATCCAGCAGTAGAGTGGGGGACGCTGCAAGGAGAGCACTCGGCTGGCAACTCTGGCTGAGTGGGGCACTGTACAGAGGCTCCTACAGGGAGGGGTGCAGGATGCGCAGCTCTAGCAGGGCAGGACCCAAGGCTCTGGCAGGGCAGGGTGCTAGCAGTTGGTCCAGCAGGGCAGAGGGCACTGCTCATGAACTTCCCGCAGTCTCTGCAAGGGTTATGCTTCTGATTCATCAGGCAAGGGGAGAAGAGTGTATTGGAAGTTCAGAACAGCAGGGAAAACGTTACTTCAATTTTTCTGCCTGGTAAGAGAGTGCTCAGGGTCACAACAGAGTCCCTCTGGGGAAATAGACCCCATTTCCTACAGCTCTCACCCATGGGGTGAGACAAGAGGTCCTCAGTTCACCACTGGCCTATAGAAAACCTACAGGAGCAAATGAAGAGAAAGAGAAAAAACAAAAAAAAAAAAAACACACACACAACTTTCTTGGGGGAGGGGACGGACACTTTTCCTTTTGGACAAATTTTGTACCTGAAGTTTGCTTTCTTGGACTTGCAGCTTGCCTCAGCAGAGGTAACCTGCAGTTATCACTCTTCTCTCTTGGCTCAGCTCCCAGTCTTCAGCTTAATTGGGTACTCCAGTCGGCCATCTTGCCCCTCCCCTCCATCTGTGCTAAGGCTTTTGGGAATTATTTTCATGAAAGGGTGCTGGACTTAATGAAATTCTTTATCTGCATCTCTTAAGATCATCATCTGGTTTTTGTTGTTGACTGTTTATGGGGTGAATCACATTTATTGACTTGTAGATGTTGAACCATCCTTGTACCCCTCGGATGAGACCCACTTGATTGTGAATTATTTTTTGATGTGCTACTGGATTCAATTTGATAGTATTTCATTGGGAATTTTTTCATCTATATTCATCAGAGATATTGATCTGTAGCTTTTTTATTGTATCCTTTCGTGGCTTTGGTATCAAGGTGATATCAGTTTCATAGGAGTTCAGAAGGATTATCTACTTCTCAATCTTTCAAAACAGTTTTATTAGGATTGGCACCAGTTCTTCTTTGCATATGTGGTAGATTTCATCTAGTCCTGTGCTTTTTGTTGTTGGGAGACTTTTTAAATTATTGATTCAATTTTACTACTTAATATTGTTTGTTTTTCAAAAAACTAACTTTTCATTGATCTTTTGTATTGTTTTATTGGTCCCTCCTTTCATTCTTCTCTGATCTTTGTTATTTCTTTTCTTCTGGTATTTCTGGCTTTAGTTTGGTCTTGTTTTTATTATTCCTAGAGGTATGATGTTCATTGTTAATTTAAGATCCTTCTACTTTTTAGACATAAGCATTTATTAACTTTATTAACTTCTCTTTTATGTCTGCTTTTCCTATATCCCACAGGTTTTAGTATGTTTTATTTTCATTTTCACTCATTTAAAAAATTTTTTTATTTCCCTGTTTATTTGTTCATTGACCCAATGATCATTTAGGAGCATGTTGTTTAATTTCCTTATATTTATGTAGTTTCTGAAATTCCTCCTTGTATTGATTTCTAGATTTCCTGCACTGTTATCTGAGAAGTGATTTTGATTTTTTTTTTAATTTGCAAAAACCTGTTTTGTGGCCTGACATGTGGTTTACCTAGGAGAAAGTTCCATGTGCTGATGAAAAGAATGTAAATTCTGCAGTTTTGAGTAAAATGCTCGGTAAATTTCTGTTAAGTCATTCAAGTTAAGTCCATTTTAAGTCCAGTGTTTCTTTGTTGACTTTCTGTTTTGATGATCTATCTAGTCCTGTGAGTGGGGTGTTGAAGTTCCTCATTATTATCGTGTTACTGTCTATTTCTTTCTTTAGGTCCAGTAGTATTTGTTTTATGAATCAGGTGCTCCAATCTTAGGTACACATCTATTTAGGATGGTTATGTAAACTTTTCCTCTGTCTTTTTTTTTTTTTTTTTTTTTTACTGTTTTTGATTTAAAGTCAGTTTTATCTGATGTAAGTATTGCTATTTGTGTCTGCTTTTGGTTGCCATTGGTGTGAAATATCTTTCTCCACCCTTTTACTCTCAGTCTGTGTGTGTGTTTATAGGTAAGGTGAGTTTCTTATGAACAGGTTATAGTTGAATCACAGTTCTTACTAATTCTGCAAAACTATATTTTTTAAGGTAGCATTTAATCCATTTACATTCAATGTCGATATTAAGGCTTTGTTCTTCTGACCTTGCTAATTGTTTTCTATTCATTTTATAAATTACTTTTTCTTTCTTTTTGTCAAGGTGGTTTGTTGAATTTTTGTAATGCTACCATTTAATTCCTGTCTTTTCCTCCTTTCTATGATAATTTTATTAGGCTTTACTTTTATATTTCCATATGTTTTTGAGATAGTGCATATTAACCTCTTATTTCATTTTTAAGACACCTTTGATATTAAAGCTCCATCGTCATACTTTAAAGACCTTGAAAAAATAATACTTCATTTTATATGGAATCAGAAAAAACCTCAAATAGCCAAAACATTACTCAGCAACAAAAACAAAGCAGGAGGAATCACACTACCAGACCTGAGACTGTACTATAAATCAATAGTGATCAAAACAGCATGGGACTGGCACAAAAGCAGAGAAGTAGATGTCTGGAACAGAATAGAGAACCAAAAGATGGATCCAGTTACGTACCGTTATTTGATCTTTGACAAGCCAATTAAAAACATTCAGTGGGGAAAAGATTCCCTATTTAACAAATGGTGCTGGGTAAACTGGATGGCAACCTGTAGAAGATTGAAACTGGACCCACACCTTTCACCATTAACTAAAATAGACTCTCACTGGATAAAAGATTTAAACGTAAGACATGAAACTATAAAAATACTGTTCTCATTTCTTAAAGTCTATACCAATCCCTCCTCAACTCTCAGGAAATTACCAGTAAGAAAATGGAATGACTAAATAGTAACTTTCTGATCTTCTCACTGCAAACCATGCATCAGCTGACATCAAGCCTTAAATTTTCTCTCTTCCTCTATTACCATAAAAGAATTGTCTTTACTTCTCCTAAAGATCAAAACTTCTTTTTGTTTCTTGTTCCCTATTATTCTTAGTTTGATAAAATTTATTCTGCAATTTCCTTTGTTTTTCCATAATCAATAGTGCCCCTTTTATTTTATCCTTTTATTGTACACTATTTATATCTTTATTCTCTTGCTGTAGAAATTCCATTTGGTTGGTTCTTTGTAACAAAACTTCTTGAGAAATATAGCAAATATTGACAAGTTCATTACCTAAATAAATGAACAATGATAAGCCCTGTGAATCATTGTCTAAAACTAGAACAGAACAGAAGCCTTAGAAGTCAAACTTTCCTGGCATATCTTTTTTATATCTTTTTAATAAACAAAGGACTTTATTTTTAGAGTAACTTTAAATTCATAGCAAAATCAAGTGGAGTGCAGAGAATTCTCATGTAACTCCCATTCCTTCACATGTACATTCTCCCCCACTATTAGTAACCTTCCTTACAGTAGTACACTTTTTATAGTTCATGAACCAACACTGACACGTCATTTTTATCCAAAGTCTGTGGTGACATTAAGACAGCAAGATTTTCACTCTTGCTGTTGTACATTTTATGTATAGTGGCATGTATCCACCATTGTAATGTCATACAGAATAGTTACAGTGTCCTACACATCCTGTGTGCTTTTCTTGTTTATCTCTCCCTCCCCCATTCCCTGGTAACTACTGATCTTTCAGGGATCTCCATAGTGTACCTTTTTTAGAATGTCACATAGTTGGAATCATAAAATATGTAGACTTCTCAGATTGGCTTCTTTCACTTAGCAATGTGGATATAAATTTCCTTCATGTTTTCTCATGGTTTTACAGCTTATGTCTTTTTATCACTGAATAATATTTTATGGTCTGGATGAATCATAGTTTATTGAGCTATCTAAAAATATCTTGGCTGTTTCTAATTTTGGCAATTATAAATAAAGCTGCTGTGAGCATTCACAGGCAGATGTTGCACAGACATAAGTTATCAAGTTCTTTGGTTAAATACCAAAGAGTGTAATTTGCTGGGTCATAAACCAGGAATATGTTTAGTTTTTTAAAGAAATAGCTAAAACTGTCTTCTAAAGTGGCTGTATCGTTTTGCATTCCCTATTAATAAATAAGAGCTCCTGTTGCTCCATCTCCTCTCCAGCATTTGGTTTATCAGAAATGTTTTATTTTAGCTACTCTAATAGATTTGTAGTGGTATCTCATTTTTATTTAACTTGAAAATCCCTATTGACATAAAATGTTGGACATCTTTTCATATACTTATTTGCCATCCACCTTTCTTCTTGAGTGAGGTATCTGCTCATATCTTTTGCCCATATTTTAATCAGATAGTTCATTGCCTTATTATTGAGTTTCAAATATTATTGATGATATTATTTTTTTCCTTTCCAATTTGTATGCCTGCTACTACCTTTCCTTTCTTCTTGCGTTAACTATTACTTTCTGAAAATGTTGAAAAGTAGTATAGAGAGGCAACATCCTCACCTTGTCCCTCAACTTAGTGTGAAACCCTTAAGTATCTTGGCATTAAATAATAGATATTTTTTGTAGATATTTTTATCAAATAGAAGAAACTCTCCTTTATTCCCAGTTTTTTTTTTGAAAATTTTTATTACGAATTGTTGTTGAGTGCTGTTTAATAGTTATTCTGCATCTATTGATATGATTATAGGATTTATCCTTTTTTGCATATTTGTGTGATGAACTATATTAATTAATTTTGAAATGTTGAATCAGATTTTCATATCTCATATAAACTCTATTGGCCATGGTATAAGATATCTGATAATTAAGTTCATAAACTCATCCTACAAAAAGTGCTATATATCTAATTGCTGAAATATTGCTATGGTCACCATCAAAGTTGTCATTGTATTATCCTTGATATACTGAATGTCATCAAAATGTCTTCCTTTTGACATTTCCTTTATCTTTACAGGTAAAGAAAAAAGTCACTGGAGGCAGGGAGCATTTTCCTGTACCGTTATTTGTTTACTGGCTAAAAAAATCCTTCACAGACAGTACCATGTAAACTGGTTCATTGTCATGATGCAAGAGCCATGAGTTTGTGATCAAGATTTCCAGTTAAGATTTTCCTGTTTCTCTGTCAAAGTTTAGTTAGCATGCTATGCTTCTCATATCATCCATCAGTTTTGACATTCATTTTGATGAATTTTTGTAACATCTTTGTCAGTTCTGCTAATTGCTGGCTGCTTTGACCTCTTCTTCATCAGTAACACTTTCTTTACTCTCAGAAAAACATTTAATCCATTTGCACATTGCTGTTTTCTTCATGGCACTATTCCCATAACCTTGGACTAACATTCCCATGATTTCACTCTGCTGTTGTCACATTTAAAAAGAAATTTACGAATGTTTGTTGGTTGCTCTAATTCAAGCTCCAACATTCTTGCAACAGCATACAGAAATACCTAACAACATAAAGAAAATCATTCAGCAAGACATTGCCACATGTTGACATGAAGACAAGTAGTTTGTATTGTAATGCCAAAGTAAGCACAAGGTGGTTTTATCAGACCTCGTATAATTTCAATTCTATCCTTTGCACTATTAGAAAATAGATGGATTTTCTAATATTTTTATTTTTATTTTTTTCTAATATTTTGAAGACTTTTTGCTCTAAGTTTACTTAGAGCGAAAAATCTTTCTTATTACTCTTTAGTAATAGAGATATTACTTAGAGCAAAAAAAATTACTTAGAGCAAAAAATTTCTTATTACTCTTTAGTAACAGAGATATTACTTAGAGCAAAAAATATTACTTAGAGCAAAATAATCTTAAAATATTTCTAATATTTTGAAGGTTTTTTGCTTTAAGTTTATGAGAGATATTTAATGTTTTCCCTTATTTTGATATTAAGATAACACTGACCTTATAGAATGAATTAGGAAATTTTTTTTTGCTAATAACATCTAGAAGAAATTGCAGAAAATTGTATAATATTTTCCACTTAGGTTTTGGTAGAATTCACCAGTAAATCCATCTGTCTCTGGTGCTGTTTTTGATTATTATTAATTATTGATTAATTTATTTGATGGATAAGCCCTATTACATTATGAGTTTTTCCTGGTTTGAGTTTTGGCAGATTGTGCCTTCTAAGAAACTTGTTCATTTAATTTAGGTTGTCAAATTTGTGGATTTAGAGTTGTTCATAATACTTCTTTATTATCCTCTATGCTCATGAGATCTATAGTTGTGCCCACTCTTTTATTTCTGATGTTAGCCTTTTGTGTCTTTTCTCTCTCTCCCCCCCACTCGCATTTTTCCCTAGTTCACTTGGCTAGAGCTTTATCAATTTTCTTGATCTTTTAAAAATGCAGCTCTAGGCTGGGTGCAGTGGCTCAAGCCTAGAATCCTAGCACAAGGAAGGGGTTCACTTGGGCCCATGAGTTCGAGGTTGCAGTGGCTGTGATGACACCATTGTGCTCTAACCTAGTGAACAGGGAGAGATTCTGTCTCAAAAAAACAAAAATCTCAAGCTTTTAATTTTGTTGATTTTTCTCTATTGATTGCCTGTTTTTCAGTTTTGTTGATTCTTGCTTTAGATTTATTATTCCTTTTCTTCTGCTTACTTTAAATTGAACTTACTGTTCTTTTTTAAATTTTGTGGAAGCTTAAATTACTGATTTTAGATCATTTTTACTAATATATTTATGTATTCATAAGTATAAAATTCCCTATAAACACTGGTTTTATTACATTCCACAAATTGATAAATGTGATTTTATTTCCATTTAATTCAAAATATTTTGAAATTTCTCTTGAGATTCTTTCTTAGATCCATGTGTTATTTGGACGTAAGTTGTTTGATCTCAATGTACTTTTATGTTTTTAAGCTATTTTCTGTTATTGTTTTCTACTTTAATCTCAGTGTGGTTGGGGGACTGACATTATAATGATTTCTATACTTTTACATTTGTTAAGGTATGACTTAGAGTCTAAAATATGATCTATCAAGCTTAATTTTCCATGTGACTTAAGAATGTTTATTCTGCTGTTGTTGGGTGAAGTCATCTGTAGATATCAATTATACACAGTGGACTAATGGTGCCATTATGTTCAACATTGTCCTTACTGATTTTCTGCCATTTATGATAGAAAGCTGCAAAGTTGGCAATTATAATGGTGGATTGATCTATTTCTACATACAGTTCTGTTTTTCTTGGTAGATGTATACACACTAAGGATTGTTCTGCCTTCTTGGAGTATTGCCCCATTATCACTATGCAATGCCCTTCTTTATGTTGGATAGCTTTTCTTGTTCTAAAGTCTGCTAAGTATGAAATTATTATAGCTACTTTCATTTTCTCTTAATGTGTCATATACATTGTTGACTGGTAGGTATTTCCTCTCAATGTTTGCACCCTACTTTCTTTTTGCTTGCATGATTCTGAGAAGTTAGTTATAATTCTTATGTTTACTATTCTATAGAGATGTTCTTTCTCTCTGGCTTCCTTCAAGATTTTTTAATATTTTATTTCTGCAGTTTGAAAGTAATAATTTGTTTGCAGTTTACTGGCATATAACCTACTTGTTGTTTTCTGAGTTTCTTTCTTGTTGTTTCTTGGTTGTGCCTGTAATTAACATGCCTGAAATTAATTTGGGGACATTCTTTGCCATTATTGCATCAAATATTGTTTCCATTCATTTTTCTCTTTCTTTCCTTCCAGTATTTTCCTTATGCATACATTCCATCTTTTGTAGTTGTCCCATAATCTTTGCCAATTTTTTAATGGGCTTGTTTGATTTTTTTTCTTACTGATTTGATTGAGTTCTTTGTAGATGCTGGTTATCAGCCCTTTATCAATGTTTATAAAACATACAAAGAAGAACTTGTAGCATTATTGCAGAAATTATTCCATAACACTGAGAAGGAAGGAATCCTCCCCAACTTATTCTATGAAGCCAATATCATCTTGATACCAAGGCCAGGAAAGGACATAACTAATAAAGAAAACCACAGATGAAAATCCCTTATGCAAATAGATGCAAAAACTCTCAACAAAATATTATCAACCCAAATTCAGCTGCATATCAACAAAATAATTCATTGCAACCAAGTTGTCCTTATCTCAGAAATGTGAGGATGGTTCAACATATGTAAATCTATAAATGTAATTTACTACCTAAATAGATGCAAAAACAAAGACCCTATAATCCTTTTAATAAACACAGAAAAAGCATTCAACAAATTTCAACACTGTTTTATGATAAGAACACTTAACAAAATTGGTATAGATGTAACATAAAGGCCATGTACAACAAACCAAAGTCAACATCATATTGAATGGGAAAAATTGAAGGCATTCTTGCTTAGAACTGAACCAAACAAGGTTGCTGACTTTCATCACTTCTATTCATTATAGTGCTGGAAAGCCTAGGCAGAGCATTCAGGCAAGAAAAGAAAATCAAGTGTATCTGAATGGGGAAAGTAGAGGTCAAACCAAACTATCACTCTTTGCTGATGATACAATCTTGTATCTAAAAAACCTCAGAGATTCAACCAAGATACTAATGAATTAGTATCTTGATACTAATTGATAAATAAATTCCCAGAGTCTCAGATTACTGAATCCATGTACACAAATCAATCGCTTTCATATATGCCAACAGCAGTTGAGCTGAGAATCAAAGCAAAGGTGCAATACCATTCACAACAGCAACAAAGAAAACAAAAAATCTAGGAATATATTTAATTAAAGAGGTGAGAGATTTCTCTCTACGGAGAACCATGAAACAATGAGGAAAGAAATTGCAGAGGATATAAGCAGGTGAAAAGACAAATCATGCCCATGGATCAGTGCAATCAACATTGTTAAAAAGGCTATACCATCCAGAGCAATTTACAGATTCAATGAAATCACCATTAAAATACCAACACCATTTTTTTGCAGATCTAGAAAAAATAGTTTTATGGTTTGTATGGAACCAGAAAAGACCTCAAATAGCCAATGCAAACTTACATAATAAGAACAAGAAGGAGTCCCCTCTTTACCAAACTACAAGATACAATACAAGGTTATCATAACAAAACCAGATGGTGCTGTAATAAAAATAGAGACATAGATCTATGAATAAGAACAGAGAACCCAGAAATGAAACCTTTCTCATAGTCCCATCTGATTTTTGACACAGCAGACAAAAACATACACAGAAAAAAATCCTTATTCAATAAATGCACCTCTCACATTCACAAAAATTAATTCACAGTGGATAAAAGATTTGAACTTAAGACATGAATGCATAAGAATTCTAGAAGTAAATATTAGAAAAAATCTTATAGGTATTAGCTTAGGAAAATAAATTATGGAAAAGACCCTAAATGCAATTACAGCAACAAAAATTAACAAAAGAGACCTGATCAAATTAAAATATTTCTGCAGTCAAGAACACAATCAATAGAGTAAAAAGACAATTTATAGAATGGAAGAAAATATTTGTACCTTTTTTTACTTTATATATTTTTAATTATTTTTAACTTTTTGACTCTTTTATAGTAAGATCTTAAAATGCAAACACATTGTATAGTTGTATCAAAACATTTTTTCTTCACATTTTTATTCTATAAGTTTTTATCCTACTTTAAAATTTTCTTTTACTTTATAAATGTTTTCGTTATAAACTAAGACATAAAAAATTGACATTAGCCTTGGCCTATAGGATCATGATTTCAATATCACTGTTTTCTGCTTCTATATCTTATTCTACTGGAAGGTCTTCATGGGCAATAATATGCATGGAGCAGTTATCTCCTATGATAATAATGCCTTCTTCTGAAATAGCTCACAAAAGACCTGCCCGAGGCTGTTTACCATGTTTTTTAAATAAGTGAAAAGAGTACACTTTAAAATAATAAAAAGTAAAAAGAGTACTCTCTAAGATAAAAATAAAAGTATAATGCAGTAACTACATAAACCAGTAACAGTTGTTTATTGCCATTAGTATTACTTACAGTACATAATTGTGTGCATTGGACTTTTATACCATTGGCAGTGCCATAGGTTTGTTTACAAAAACATAACCAAAAACAGGTGAGTAAAGGAGTTGTGCCACAAATATATAAAACCTACAACATCACTAGACAAGAGAAATTTTTCAGCTTCATTACAATCTTAATGGGCTACTGTCATATATGCAGTGTCATAAACCTCATTATGTGGTGTATTACTATATATTCTCTTTCTGCCATTAAAATTTTCTTTTTCTTTTAGTTTTCAGTAGTTTTAATATAAGTAAATGTGATTTTGTTTGTATTTATCTGGCTTGACTTGTAGAGCTTATATAATTCATTTGAGTTTGTTGAGGGTTCTCCATACTTCCTTTCAAAAAGGTTGTATTAGTTTGTAGTCCCATCAGCAGTATAAAAGTGTTCCTTTCTCTCCACAAACACACCAGCATCTGCAGCTTTGAGATTTTGTAATATGAGCTATTCTTACCAGGGTTAGGAGATATCTCCAGTTGGTTTTGATTTGCATTTCTCTGTTGATCAGGGACAATTAGAATTTTTCCAAATGTTTGTTAGTGATCCGTCTGTCTGTATCAGAGAAGGTTCTGTTCATATCTCTTGCCCAGAGGTAGATGGGATTGTTTACTCTTTTTCTGTTGATTAATTTGAGTTCTCTGTAGATTCCAGTTATCAACCCTTTGTCAGATTGATACCTTGCAAATATCTTTTCCCATTCTGAAGGTTGTCTTTTAGCTTTACTTGCTGTGTCCTTAGTTGTGCAGAAGCTTTTCAACTTTATTAAGTCCTATTTGGTAATTTTTGTTGTTGTTGCAATGGCCACTGAAGTCTTGTCATAAAATATCCCCCCCCCCACAACACCATCAAGAGTTTTCTCCACACTTTCTTCTAAGATTTTTATTGTTTTGTTTCTTATATTTAAGTCTCTTATACATCTTGAGTCAATTTTTGTAAGGGCTGAAAGGTGTAGGTTGAGTTTCAGTCTTTTACATGTAGTTATTCATGTCTCTCAGCACCATTTGTTAAGAAGGAGTTCTTTTTTCCCACTGTATGCTTTGGTTTATCAAAGATCAGATGGAAGGAAGAAAGTGGTTTCATCTCTTGGTTTTCTATTGTTTCATATGTCTATGTCTCCTGTCTGTGTCTCTATTTTTTTTTTTTTTTTTTTTGCCAATACCATGCTGTTTTGATTACTGTGCAATTTTAATATAGCCTGAAGTCTGGTAGTGTGATGCCCCTGGCTTTGTTTTTTCTTAACCCATATAGCCTTAGCTATATGGATTTATTTCTGGTTCCATACAAAATGAAGTTTTTGGTTTTTTTTTCCAGTTCTTCAAAATATGATGTTGGTGTTTTAATGGGGATTGTAGATGGCTTTGGATAGAATAGGCATTTTGACCATGTTGATTCTTCCCAGGCAAGAGTACGGTATGTTCTTCTATTTGTTAGTGTCTTCTGCAATTTCTTTTCTTAGGGTTTCATAATTCTTTTTGAAAAGATCTTTCACCTCTTTTCTTAGGTATATTCCTAAGAATTTTTTCTTTGAAGCTACTGTGAAAGGAACTGTGTCCTTGATTTGCTTCTCAACTTGGCTGTTATTGACATATACAAAGGCTACTGATTTGTGGATATTGTTTTTGTAACCTGAGACATTACTATGTTACCTGATGACTTCCAGGAATTTTGTGGTTGAGTCTTTAGGGTTTTGTAAGTATAAGATCAGATCATCAGCAAAGAGGAGAGTTTGACCTCCTCTGCTCCCATTTGAATGTCCTTTATTTAATTAATTAATTTATTTATTTATTTATTTTATTTATTTATGTTTTATTGTGATGATTCATTCAGGGTTCAGGGAATGGATGCCCTTTATATTCTTCTCTTGCCTGATTGCATTGACTAGAACTTCTAGAACTATGTTGAATAATAGTGGTGGAATTATTAATATTTTCACTGTATATCTGTAAATTTTATTAATATATTTTAAGGCTACATAACTTGGAATATAGAAGCTTAGAACAAAAATATTTCACCCCTATCATTTTTTATATATTAGCTAGTATTCTATAATGCAAAGCTTTCCCCCACTTACTGGAGCTATTTGCTTACTCTGAAATATAGGTTCTAATGGAAAAGAAAATGGATGTTTACTTGTTTTACTTTAGTTACCATTTCACAGAAAGACAATGATTTATTAAATCTTTAGTTATTTTTTTCTGGCATTATGGTTTATGGAAAATAATTGTTAGAATTTGAAATTCTTTTTTTTGTTTTGTTTTTGTTTTTGTTTTTTTACAACTTCAATCAGTGAGAATTCTTTCCATCTGTTTGGTTGGATTTTTTTGATGTTATCACATTCATTTTGAAAGCAACTTGATTTCTTGAAGAACAAGATGCCCTGGCTTTATACAATGCCTTTCTTTCATAGACCAGGAAGTAGCTATTTGTCCATAGCTTTCGTATTCCTTTTAGTTATTGTCAGATATTTTTCCTTTTAAAATTGCTTACACTTTTTCTTCCATTCTTGAGATACTTTACTAAGAAGAATATTTTCCATCTCCATCCATGTAAACATAAAAGAGGTAAAGTCTCCATCTTTCTTTAAGGCTGCATAATATTCTATGGTGTACATATACCACAATTTATTAATGCATTCGTGGATCGATGGGCACTTGGGCTTTTTCCATGACTTAGCAATTATGAATAGGGCTGCAATAAACATTCTGGTACAAATATCTTTGTTAGGATGTGATTTTTGGTCTTCTGGGTATATGCCTAGTAGAGGAATTACAGGATTGAATGGCAGATCTATTCTTAGTACTCAGCCCTACTATGAAACTAATTTAGGGCTTTCACATGAAAGCTATAACCCAGTTACAACCTAAGAATTGGGGGAAGGGGGAATGGATGGGGTGGGAGGCGGGAAGGAGGTAGAGGGAGGGGGATAGGTGGGATTACACCTGCAGTGCATCTTACAAGGCTATATGTGAAACTTAGTAAATGTAGAATGTAATTGTCTTAGCACAATAACTAAAAAAACACCAGGAAGGCTATGTTAACCAGTGTGATGAAAATGTGTCAAAAGGTCTATGAAGCTAGTGTATGATGCCCCATGATCATATCAATGTATACAGCTATGATTTAATAAAATAAATAAATAAAATTGCTTACACTTTCTTATTTTTGGTATTATGAAATAGCAATAGGAGAGGACATTTTGACCAAGATTTTAATCCTTGAATGATATGCCGGACTTTTAAACAAATGCACATTTTATGTTGCTGAACTTCCACATGTTTAAAATTAGTAATAAGGGGAGGTATAAGATGGCTGACAAGAGACATTGCTTGCTGAACCCACCTAGAGGGAAGGAAAGGTTTTGGGTAAAGGAGAGTGGAGGTAGCTTAGTGTAGGTTATAGAGAAAAGTGTGGGAGACTGCCAGGGACCTTATGGAGAGAAACTGTGAAGCAGAGAGGATAAAAGAAAAATAAAGATATTGATGAGGAAAACACCCACAGTTTGGTTCCTGCAAATCTCAGAGCCATAATAAGGTATAAGCGGAAGTCCCTTTCTCTCCCCACACTCCATTGGTGAACAGTGGGCTAGCAAGTTATTGGGAAGCCTTTCTACTCCCACAAGCCCCAAAGAACCCCCAAATTGTTGGGACAACTAGCATGATCTCCAAGTTTGGACATTACATGTATTGTTCCCATCCAATGAGAGTGACCAAAGAGGCTAGAGAGATGGCTTTCTTCTACTCATACTCTTAATCCTTCCATGCCTACCCTCCCCACTCCCCACTGCTACTGAGAGTAGTTTGAGCTGGGAATCAGGCAAGTGGCTGCCTCTTCCCAGCTGGAGCATCCTGTAGTCTGAAGTATCCACAGAGATGGGGCCCCATGCCTTTCCTCTTCAGGACCTTCAGGAGACCTTGGGCATCTGATCTGGGAGGTCCCTGCCCATCAGCATTTCTAGGAGATGCACACTAGCAGGTCAGACATGCAAGCTAGATCCTGTACCTATAGGACTCAAGAGGGTTGCTGGGAGACACAGGGAAAGTTATAGAGCTAGAGACTCACGAGGTGAGGGAGCTCATGTGGGTGAAACTGAAGGGAGAATTCTGCGGGAGTCTGACACAGTAGTCTGGGAGAGTGCCCATGTTCTTCATAGAAAAGCCACATTATTTGACTATGGTGTGTCTTCTGGCCAGGAAGAATACAGTTTATGGCATCATAGCAATCTAGTGTGGCTTGTTAAGTCACCATGAGCTGTTGGGGAATTGTGGTCACTTTGTCAGAAGCAGCCTTCCCACTCTGGAGAGACTGCCTTGATGCTGCTCCTAGTAGCTTTCCCTACCAGCCAGGAAAGCAAACTTGGAGCCCTGCTGAAGCTTAAAGCTATGCTGTCAGACTAGTGAGGGTCTTTACTGGGGTAGATCCCAGTCCATGGTGCCATAGCAACTTAGTGCAGCACACTCAGGTGTCTGGACTGTTTGTGAATCGCAGCTCCTTCCTCACAAGCAACCCTCCAGGCCTGGAGAGCCTTCCTTGATCCTGCTCCCAGCAGTTCACTTTAGCAACTGAGAAAACAACCTGAGTGCTGCTGACGATTTGCAAAACCTTCCAGGCTCACACAGCTTAATTATGCCCTGCCTCACTCTTCTACCCACCTCTGCTGTAGTGGAGATTAAGCAACACCCTGGGAGCTACAGGGATCCTCACAAAGCTTGGGGGATTAGAGTGCTCCACCTGAGGGACTAGAGTTTATCACAGGCACAAAATAACATCTCAGCAAAGAGTTGGCTCTTTTCTGCAAGCATTAAGCACTGACAGGGAGAACAACTCTATAGCTCATTATAGCATTTATCAACTTAATCAAACAGGTTGGAGCTGACTCTTACTCCTATGTATCAGCCATCACATCAGAGATTCCAATATAATTCACACTCATAGGAAGAGATAAAGATAGTAGGATAGGGACAACTCAAGGAGACATTGCTTTCTAGGAGAGAAACCAAGTTACAGGCAGCTCAATCTGCGAGGGTTCTCCCTGTTTTACTGCAGACCTCTGGGATGGTTGGAGACTGTGCAGAGTAATTCTATCAGAGTGCAGGTATAGAATAGATCTGGTATCTGACTGATTGTTCTGGTATATGGAGGCAGATCCCTTGAGACCCTGCCTTCTAGCAGGGTAGTTTTTACATTAACTCTGCTAGGCTGTTGGAGGGAATATATGCTCCCCATGTCATGCCCAGTGACTGGGAGATGAACATTTCTCCTCCCCATCATGGAAACCAAAAGGGATGAGTTTTAGATGTTGTAGGCACCACTTAGGAGGCCTGGAGATATTGTCTCCATGGGTCATAGAGTCAAGGGAGGACTGGGCTGAGCAGCAGATTCAGTTTGCCTATGTAGATGCTGGGCTGTGAAGACATCACTGATGTCTGGTGGAACAGATCTCCATATGGGTGGCTCTGCATCCAAAATCCCCAGAGTCATCTCTGAAGCTATCACTATAATTGAATTTGAGGTTCTACTCCCATAGCTCCTGGGCTTCTGCTTGGCCTGAAACTCTATCCCTGAGACTTTAGAGTTGTACCTGGTCCCCATCTCTGTAGATACTTTGGACACCATGCCATGGGCTAGCAGAATCTCCCTAACATCCAGCACTTCACTCAGGCCCCAAGCAGTTATTACTCCTAGACTTAGTTCATGGAGTCCCTAGCAATGGATAACATTAATACAGAATTAAGAGAAAAGGACCCAGATGAGAAGAAACCAGCAAATGAAATCTCACAACATAAAAAAAATAAAAAGTTCAACACACCTAAGGGAACACAATGGAGGTACGGTAGTGGACTCCAATTATAAGAGAATTGCCAAAATGACAGAAAGGAGTTCAGAATATGGATGGCAAATAAGATGAAGGGTATTGAAGAGAAAGTTAAAAACCAATGAAAAGAAGCCACAAACATATTTTACAAAATTAATTAAAGAAATGAAAAAAGTCACTAGAGAGCTAGACATCATAAGAAGAAATATAATAGAATTGTAATAAATGAGTCATTTAAAGAATTCAAAATACAGTAGAAAGTAGCTAAACAAGCTAAACCAAGGAGAAGAAAGAATCTCAGAGCTTTAAGACAAGACTCTTGAGAGAGTCACTCAAAGAATCGGGGAAGAGTATAAAAATGAGCCAGCAATTACTGAGAGAGTTATGGGACTATGTGAAGCAAATTAACATTTAAATGATAGATATACCCAAGGAAGGAGAAGGAGCTAAAAGCATGGAAAACTGATTTGAGAAAATTATTGAGAAAAACCTTCCTGGTATTGCCAGAAACTCAGAAAAACAGATACAAAGATGGACATTGAATAGCAGATAGATTTATAGCAAACAGGACATCTCCCAGACATATAGTAATCAACCCGTCCAATGAAGGAAGTAAAAATGAAGGAGAAAATTCTGCAAGCAGCAAGATGAAAACATCAAATAACCTACAAAGAAAAACCCATGAAGCTATTGCATATTTCTCAGCAGAATCCTTACAAGGCAGAAGGGATTGGTGCTCATCTTCAATCAACTTAAACTGAACAACTACTAGCCTAGAATTTTTTATCCTACAAAATTTAGTTTCACCATAGATGTAGAAATTAAGTGCTATTCAGGCAAGCAAACACTGAGGGAGTTTTCCATGCCAAGACCTGTTCTGCATGAAATAGTGAGAACACCATTATATACAAATCATCTCAACAGATTTCTGTCAGTGTAAATTCACCTAAAAAACAAACAAACAAACAAAAACCCAAACTCATAACTTATAAACAATAAAATGAGAGGTAAAATGAAGCAATGAGAAACTACCCAGCAGGATGAACAGTCCAACATGTCACATATCAATGTTATCAATTAATGTTAACAGACTGAGTACTCCTGTCAAAACACATAGACTGGCTAAATGTATGAAAATTACAACCCAAATATCTCTGTCTATGGGAAATCACGAAGATGCACTCATACTCAACATGAAAGGATGGAAATAAGTATCCCACCCAAATGGAAATCAAAATAGAGCAAATGTAGCTATTCTGCTACTGGATAAAATTGACTTTAAGCTAACATAGATAAAAAAGACAAAAAGAATCATTATGTAATGGTAAATGGAGCAATTCCATAAGAAGACATAACAATCACAAATGTATATGCACCCAACATAGGACCTCTCAGATACATAAAGCACATTTTACTAGAGCTAAGCAACGAAATACATAGAACCATTATATTTGCCAGGGACCTGCAACAACCCACTGTCAGAGTCTGACGAATCATCACAGCAGAAAATAAATAAACAAATAATTAAAGTAAACCCTAGATCAAATGGACCTAACAGACATTTATGGAACATTCCACCCCCAAACCACAGAATATACATTCCTCTTAGCAGCACATGGGACATTCTCCAAGACTGATCATATCCTAGGCCACACACTGGTCTCAACAAATTCAAAACAACTGAAATAAAAAAATGTACATTCTTAAACCGCAGCAGAATAAAACTAGAAATCAAACACAAGAAAAGCACTGAAATCTACAAAAATCTCTGAAAATTGAAAACCTTCTGCTGAACAATTACTAGGTCAAGAATGAAATTAAGGCGGAAATAAAAAATTATTTAAATTTAATGACAAAGGGAACAAAAGCTATCAAAATCTCACAGTAAACAAATTATTCAGGAGAAAATTCATAGACTTAACAATCAACATCAAAAAGACCAAAAGATCACAAACTAATAACCTAATGCCACATCTTAATGATCTAGAAAAGGAAGAACAAACCGAACCCAAAGCCAGTAAAAGAAAAGAAATAATGAATGTCAGAGCAGAATTAAATGAGTTGGAAAAAAATAAAATAATACAGGGATTATTAAAACAAAAGTTAGTTCTTTGAGAAGATAAACAAAATTGACAGATGTCTTGATAGATCAACCAAGAACAAAATAGAAAGATACATGTAAACTCAATCAGAAATGAAAAAGTCACATTACAACTGATACCACAGAAACACACAAACATCACCCATGAATACTACACGAATTTCTACACACATAAACTATAGAGTGTACTGAAAGTGGGCAAGTTCCTAGAAACACACACCTTCCCAAGGCTCAACCACAAAGAAATAGAACAATGAGAATGAAACAGTAATTAAAAATCTCTCCCAACTAAAACAAACAACACAACAAAAGCCCTGGACCAGATAGATTTGCAGGCAAATTCTATCATACTTACAAAGAAAACTGGGTACTGTAATACAGAAATTAGTCCATAATATTGAGAAAGAAGAAATCTTTTCCAACTCATTCTGTGAAGCCAGTATCACCTTGATACCAAAGCCAGGAAAGGACACAAGTATAAATAAAAACTAAAGATGAATATAGATGGAAAAATCCTCAATGAAATGCCACCAAATTGAATTCAATAACATATCCTAAAAATAAACAAACAGGACCAAGTGGGCCTCATCACAGGGAGGCTAGGATGATTCAACATACATAAATTAATAAAATGTGATTCACTACATAAACAGAAGCAAAAACAAACACCATATGATCATCTCAATAGCTGCAAAAACATCACCTGATACATTCAACATGCTTTCATGACAAAAACCCTCCATGAACTAGGCAAGAAGAATTGTATCTCAGTATTGTAGAAGCCATATATGACAAACCCACAGACAGTATCATAGTAAATGGGGAAAAGTTGAAAATATCTCCCCTAAGAACTGAGAAAAGACAAGGACTCGCACTGTCATCACTTTCAGTGAACACAGTGCTGAAGTCCTAGCAACAATGATCTGGTAGGAGAAGAATATTAAGGGTATCCAAATTGGGAAAAAGGTTTTAAAATACTGCTTTTCACTGATGTGATCTTGTATCTATAAGGTTGTTTCAAAGGTTTTGTCCGTTTTAATGTCATGTGTTTTTGTAGCTCCATATCTCAATAAATATTTATTCTACAGTGTCGTCGTATATACTGATCGATGGAGAATTTTGTACTCTATACATTGATGCCATTCATTTTTTTCTACTTTTAATTTTTTTTATTCTTTTCAGCCTATTACTATATGATGTCATTAAGCAATTTTCGGCAAATTTTTCTCTATGAATTCAGATTGAACCAAAGCGCTGCCGAAACAGCCCGAAAAATTAACCAGGCATTTGGCAATGATAGTGTTAATGAACGCACTGTTTGACGTTGGTTTGCAAAATTTCGTTCCGGAAATTTTAGCCTCGAAGATGAGCCCCAAAGTGGTCGATCTACAGTAATCCAGGATGAAGATTTGAGGACCCTGGTGGAGACTGACCCATCACAAACCGTGTGTGGGATGGTGGAAGAACGGGGTGTCAGCTCCCATGTGGTTTTTGATGGTTTAAAATGTATTGGAAAGGTCAAAAAGCTTTAAAAGTGGGTGCCCCACGATTTAAACGATTGGCACAAATTGTCACGTTTCCAGGTTTGTTCTTCATTGCTTTTGCACAACCAAAATGATCCTTTTTTGGATCAGATCATCACGTGTGATGAAGAGTGGATTCTCTACGACAACAGGAAATGTTCAGGACAGTGGTTGGACACCGATGAGCCACCCAGGCACTTCCCAAAGGCTAAACCCCACCAAAAAAAGATCATGGTTACTGTATGGTGGTCAGCGGCTGGTGTGATTCACTATAACTTTCTG